>UCOJ01000928.1:0-54546 GCA_900474305.1 Cecidostiba fungosa | reverse complement strand
GTATATTTCGATACAAGTGCGTAAACGTTGAGTCTACGCGAGTGTGAGGTGACAATCACACGAGTGTAGAATCAATTTAAGCACGCGTGTCGAACATTATTTTTCGATACAGGGGACGGAAAATGCGCTTGAACGCACGCACGTAAAAGCGCATTTTACGCACACTGTATCAAAAAATCGTTTTTTCTGACCTCGATTTACCTAATAACCAAAGTACAACAGCCATTACTATCACAAATTGATTAAAGACTAATTTTTACTAAGCGTTAGCCCTTATCCGTGCTTCTTCAATATTTAATTACGGGAAAACCAAACAACTTTTGGATAACTTAATTGTTTCTAAAATAGCTTTTTTAGAGTATAAAGAAATTTAATACACAACATTTTTTTAGCCCATTTCATCATACTATATTTACCTATGTTATTTTTGAGAAACTCGACGTCTTGTAGCTTGCCACCAGAGGTCCTGGCAGTATCGCGAGAGTCGCGAGACCCCACTTACACGAGATACGAGCTTCCGTGCCTTCCGTATGCGTAATTGCGTACAAGCATACATATAGATAATAGGTACGGTACGCGTGATACGTCGGCATCGTCGCGCGCAGCAGATACAGAGAGCGCAGCAGCAGTCCGGGGGAGTGTAAAACATGGCGCCGAAGTGAAAACGCAGTGTATACCTACGAAGGACGCTGGCGCATCGGACAGAGCCGATAACAGCACCTTCCCGAGAGTTAAGCCTCTTCTTGAGGCAAGTTTCGCTATCTCTTCAAAGAGAGAAATAACCGGCAAGGATTTAAAGGGAGCAGAAGTTATCTGACGCACCCTCTAAGCTGGAGAGGCCAACCGGCTAATACGAGCGACAGCCATGAGCAACATATCGCCCTTTGGCGGCGGCAAAAATCCGCCCTGGGTCCGCAATGCAGGTGAGCAGTTTGTGTGATACAGTGCCAAGTGTCGCAACGATTAGTGTCTCTCCCGAAGCGCGATGCTATTTAGGACGGGAAAGGGTATATTTCGGATGCACGGCTGCAGTTATATGCTGGCCGACATCGCGAGTTTGCCTCTGCTGCGCCGCGGCTGCTGGTATACTTAGTATAGGCTGAGAGGCGAATGAGAAACAAAACACACGCGAGAAATTTTTTTTTGTTTGAGAGGGTGTTGTGATGGTTTTGTTACTGATGGTTTGGTTATTGATTGGGTTGACACTGCACATTCTGGGAGGTTTAATTACGTACAAGGATAGCTGCTGTTAATTAACATTGAGGAGAGAGGTTCGACAGGGACATGTATTTTAGTAGTGAGTATTGGGTTTATCTTGATTGGAATACTCTTTTAGAATTGGGTATACTCGATTCGCTTGCTTAAATATACACGAAAGTTACATCAGAAGCTGCGGTTGATCGCAATGTATTGCAAGACATTTAAATTCTGTTACGTGAGGGAAACGTACGATTTCATCGACTGACAATCGATTCAAAGTTATAAAAAGATAGTGCTAATTATAAATCAGATTACTCATTTGTTGTTGTACTTTTTAAAGGTCAAGGGATTCAAAACATTCAGCAGCAAATGCTGGGTCAGGCAATGGGTGGCATGGGTGGACAACCCATGGTTCAATATCAGCAACCCAATCAACAAGTTTACCAGCAAAGTCTGGGATTACAGCAAGTTAGTAAACATCCTAGCAACCAACTCTCCAATGAATAATTGGCAATGTGTTCAATTTTAACCATGTTTGTATTATTGCAGCCTAATATAACCATGGCATCCATGGCAACGTTAGGTTCTAACTTACCTTCCGGTATAGCTGGACAATTGTATCCTCAAGTAGCCACAGTTTCATATCCAACTCCACGAACACTCAATGCTAATGCTTTCACACAATCAGTAGCTGGAGTCACTCAGCAGGTCCAGCAAAATGTGCCTCCTTCTTCAACTAAGCAAAGAGTATTTACGGGTACAGTTACCAAAGTCCATGACAATTTTGGGTTTGTTGACGAAGATGTATTTTTTCAAACTAAGTGAGCATAACTTTTTTATTCTTTACCATCTATCCTGAGATTCCTAAGCTTTAGAAAGCCAAATCATTAATACTTTAATTCAATTTTTCAGTGCTTGTGCCAAAGGCTCAAACCCTGCAGTGGGTGATCGCGTTCTCGTAGAAGCATCCTACAATCCCTCGATGCCATTCAAATGGAATGCAACTAGAATCCAAGTACTTGCCATGGGAAACAATAATAACAGTGCTAATGCACAACCACCTGCTCCAACCAATCGACCAAACCAAACTACTAGAACTTCAGGAAATTATAACGCAGTCCCACCTCCTAGTGAAAATTCAAATAACAGATTTAGTGCAAACAATTCTACCACAACTGCGGTAGCAAATCGCAATAAGAGTGCAAGAGTCAGGGAAAGATCCCCGCGAGATCGACGAAATGATGATGAGGAAGTTGAACGGAAAAGACGTAGAGAAGAAAGAATTAGGGAACGCGAGAAGAAAGAAGAGCGCAGTCCTTCCAGGACAAGAAGAAGTAAATCACCAAGACCCCGTAGACGAGCAAGAGTAGTTCCTCGTTACATGGTTCAAATACCAAAGATAGCTCTTGATTTGTGAGTGTTTTCATTCATAATATATAGATTTTCAGTACTTTAGCTAAAATACTCACTTCTGTTTTGCAGACCGGAAGCCGACGTTCTGGAAATCAAAAGACGTTACCAAAATATGTACATTCCCAGTGACTTCTTTTCTACGAACTTCAGATGGGTAGATGCATTTCCGCCCCACATGCCGTTTACTCTCAACAAACCTTGTTCCTTCCACGTCATGCACAAAGATGTTGATTCTTTTGTTGAAAACACAGCTGTACTGGAACCTCCAGATGCAGATTATTTATTCTCAGCAAAGGTAAATACTTTTAATGTAAAATATTCCTATAATGATTCATCTATTCTCTATATACATAAATCTTCGGTGTCTTTGAGTTTTGTAATAATAATATAAAACTTTAGGTCATGCTCATCTCGATGCCACAAATGGAAGAGATTTACAAGCGCTGCTGCGGCGTCACCGAAGATCGCGACAACGATCGGGACTATATACACCCGACACGTTTGATCAACTTCCTAGTCGGCTTACGTGGCAAGAATGAAACGATGGCAATCGGTGGTCCGTGGAGTCAATCGTTAGATGGACCGAATCCTGACAAGGACCCATCCGTTCTCATTAAGACTGCAATCAGAACATGCAAAGCCTTGACTGGAATCGATTTATCCAACTGCACCCAATGGTATGAATTCCAGGATTGTCGTGCAATTAATAATATCTCTTTTGCTAATTAGTGGAACCTACGAGGTTAATGCACTACTCACTGTAAATAACTAAATTTACTGAAAGATTTAGAGAAGTACCGATGTAAAATTTGTATATCTTTAACTTGACGCGATGAAATTAGACGCTTTATCCTGGATCCTTGGTGAACTTGATAAGAAGATCTCATTGAAAGTAATTGAAACTTTTAAAAGCAATGAATTCGCAAATCTATGTCGCTTAAAATTACGTTCAACGAGATACTCTCATCAAAGAATACAATTATGCTCGTCCAGCAAATTTTAAAAGTTCAGTTCGAGTTCTGACTCGCAGTAGGCTAAGAATTGCATATGATGTCGAGAAACAGCTCTGAGGTACGTATGTGCTTGCGTACCTTGGTTCTGATATAACCAACCAGCGAAGAGAGCAGCAAGGGCGCCACGTGTGATCATAAAGAACCAGTGCTTAGCCGGGCTTTCAGTTATTTTTTCTCTCTGTCTCTATCTATCTATTTATTACTTTACTTACTTTACTACAGTTTTTATTTTTGTTTACGCCGTCGGTTGTCACCTCTCTGTGTGTGATTGTATGCTGCGCAGGACAAATATGGACCGTGTCACTGTCGTACATCTGATTTTTTTACTGTTGTTGCTGTAGAAACATACAAAGTACCTTAGACAAATACTTTCGTTCTCTCCTCTTGATATCTCGACCGAAGCGATGTTAAGCAAGCGAAAGACATAGTGGGGGCGATTCGAAGCTTCTTTTTTATTGCTCATTAAAAAAAAAAGTGAAAAGCATAAGCGGTAGACGATACTTAGGAGAAAGACAATAAAAAAAAGAGAAAAAGCGAGGCACAGGCAGACGCATTAACCTCCAAGAGTTGACGTTTGGGTATTGTTTTTTTTCCTTGCGGCGCAGGTACCGCTTCCTGGAGCTCTACTACAGGCGGGCGGAGACGACCCACAAGTCCGGCCGTGTGGTACCCTCTCGCGTTGAAACCGTCATACTATTTCTCCCAGATGTTTGGCGCTGCGTTCCGACCAGATTGGAATGGGACGGTCTACACCTCAGCTACAAAAAGCAACTGGAGCGTAAGCTGCTGCGCGCCAGCGAGTCGGCCGAGCCGGAGGCCGCTCCTCCAGCCGCCGCTGCTGCTGCCGCTACTGCCGCTACTCCTGCTGCTGCTGCTACTGCCGCTGCTGGTGCCAGTGAGACGATTGCTGACGAGAACGCTGCAGCTGCCGGCGTCGCTGATCAAAAGGCACTGCCCTTATCATCATCCCATAATTATATATTTACGACTAATATATATATATTGTCACATACTATATATATATTTATGCATATTACCTTTTTTTTACCTCTTGATTGGATTATTTCTACTTGTTCTTGTTGTTTACAATTAATCGTACAGCTGTTTCCCACTACTAAACTGGTTTTTTTCGCTCTGCCTTACATGCTCATTGATCTGGCCATCTCGTTTAAACTTCTTTAAATTTAACGAATCAAAATTTTTAACTTGGCAGTATTTTTAATGAAACGGCTGATCAATAAGCATGTACGGCAGCTATGAGCCACTGCTGGCCATCTTATTACATTTAATAAGCAAAGTGAGCAAGTCTAGCTCAGGGAAGTGTGCAGCTGAGTCATTTTCCTTTCCGAAAAAATCTTCAACGTCAAGTTAAGATTGCTCAAAAACTTTCATTTAATCTTCATTTTTATATACTATTATTACGATTTGCTACTTACATTAGTATTTATGAATTTATTATGCATTAAAACCACGAACCACACCGACACCAGAGCCAGGACACTAAGAGAGTATAGCAGTTTCTTGTATCGTGTTTAAAGGCCATCGTAAACGAAGATATTTTTCGTTATGTTATAACATACAAATAGATAGTGAGAATGCAAATGAATCTGATGCCGAGTGCAAGGATGAGTGTAAGCTGATGATGAGGAAGTAGTTTCGTTTGGTTATAGGGGCTGCTTCAGTTTTGTAGTATCTTGTAAATTGTTGTGTCTGCATATGTACTAAATAGTTGTTTCTAATTTCAGGACGATGCAGTGCCGGAGAAGAAGGACCCGACCCATTATTCTGAACTGGATCCAAAGAATATGAATGTGAGTTATGATTTTCCTTCATTTGTATCTGCTGCTTAGTGTCGCGTTTTCTACAAGTTAATTATTCTTACAGGTGAATGACTTGCGACTGGAATTGGTAGCCCGTAATCTCAACTCCAAAGGCTTAAAGTCTCAGCTACAAGCAAGACTTTCCAAGGCTATAAAGTCCGAACAGGCCAAAGAAGAGGGTAGACAGGATGAGCCAGAGGAGAATGACAAAGAAAGCATGCCGTCACCCAAAGATGACCCGAAAGAGGATAAACGGTCTAAAGACACCAAGGAGGTAAATTATTTTCGTTCGTCAAATACTTACAATGATTTTCGCTGGCGCGAATTCACGTGCAAATTTATTTTAGAACGACGAAGATAAGAAAAAACTGCATGACAGAGAAAGGGCAATTTTAGAGAAAAGGTATAACCTTCCAGAAGCCCCACATATCATAGTCCACCCTTCAAGGATCGCTAAAAGCGGTAAATTCGATTGTACAGTCATGTCCCTCAGCGTTTTGTTAGATTATAGACCGGAAGACACAAAGGTAACGGGATTATATTTATGCAAGTCGTCTTCTTTAAACACAGCTTTATTAACCAAATCTTTACATTGCAGGAGCATTCGTTCGAAGTATCGTTGTTTGCTGAACTCTTTAATGAAATGCTGATGCGTGATTTTGGTTTCCGAATATATCGCGCTCTATGCAATCTACCTGAAAAACCAAAGGAAAAAGAAGAAGACAAGAAGAAAGACAAAAAAGACGACAAGAAAAAAGATGATGACCGGAAAACCAAGAAGGACGATAAAAGAGACGACAAGAAGAGTGATAGTAAAGACAAGAAAGATGATAAAGATACCAAAAGTAAAGATGACAAGGATAAGGACAAAAATGATGATGAAGATGACGAAGACGACGATGATACTGAAGTAAGTTTTTCAAATTTAGATATTTTAAGAAAAAGTTTTACGAGAAAAAAATGCTAATGCAACACTTTCGCAGGACGACGATTCCCTAAAGGACGGCAAGAAGGATCGTGATAAGGATGGAAAGAAAAAGAGGGTTAAATTGTACACCTTTGATCCATATCTTTTGTTATCCTTTGTATACTTTGATCAAACTCACTGCGGTTATATTTTTGATAAAGACATCGAAGAATTAATTTACACGCTAGGATTGAACTTATCTCGAGCTCAAGTTAGAAAATTAGTGCAAAAAGTTGTGACAAGAGATTCCTTGCACTACCGTAAATTGACCGATAAAACTAAGGATGAAGATGCTAAGAAGGATGATGAAAAGGCAGATGGAGTTTCTGCTAAATCTGAAAACGAGGATGAAATTCTAAAGTCACTTGCCTTCGGTGAGTTCACTTGTTGATTGCAAAAACAATACCTTAGTTACAACGCGGTCTTTTCTAATGTTTCAATAATTTTGTAGGTAATAAAAAGTTACTACCAGTATTCGTTGGAAGTGGACCTGCTTCCAAGAGGGCACGTCGAGAAAATTCTTCTGCGGATCAAGATGAAGGCGAATCTGTGCCGGAGGGCTTCATAATGTTTAAAGGCTCGTTGTTAGATATAGAAAAATTAGTTAGTCAATTAAAAAGATCCGAAAATGCCCGCGTTGATACCGAAACGCGAATGATGGAGCTGCAACGTGAATTATCCGTTGTCAGTGAAAAATCGACTAAACAAAGCAATACTATTAAAGATCTTTCCGACGATTTAAAAATGTACAAAGATAGACTGAGGAATGTAGATGACAAGCTTAAAAAAGTAACGGTGAGTGAAGTCAGTTTAAACCGTATCTTAAGATAAATTTATTTCATTTGGATCGATATTAAACGTACATTTTTTTTGTTTGCAGACTGAATCACATTCATATTTTACTTCTATCAAAAGTATATATCACATAGCATCTAAGAGTATTCAAAGCGACACGAAACGAGTTGAAATAGTCGAGATCCAAGACGAAAAGGGCAGCACTGAAGTAAATGGCGCGCAGATCGAGGGAAAGTCCAAGAGTGACACTCGATGGAGCGACAGCAAAGTCACAGTTAAGAAGGAGTTGAATGAGTGTGAGAAAGACAAAAAGTGTGACAATAAAGTTATTATTAAGAAGGAGAATGCGGAGGACGAGAAAGAAAAAAAATAAATAATCGTCCCAATAGTTTGTATTTATTCGTTTATACTTTACAGAAATGCACCAAAATCTAACAACGTCCTACTTGCGCTCTTTTTAGCCAAATTTACACGTGCGCTTCGCAATATGAAAGTATCGAGAACAGCTTCATTTCAAAGTCGATAAATGATTTCAATATCTATTTCAACATTTTTTATTTAATGAAATTTATGTGTGGTTCTGTTAAATATTCGAGGAATATTTGTTGTTTCAAGAAAAGAACTAAACTAATGAAAGTGAAAACACGAATGTATAGACGAATTACTGTATTACTTTGAAAAGTTGTATTATTGTCTATAAAATATATTCAAATCGAATTCTTTCGCAATTATGCATCACAAAATAGTTAAACAACTTTTAAGTTTTTACAGTTAATTGGATAATGTATCATTATTTAAATTTGTGCTCATCAAAAAATTTTGTACGTACTTATAATTATTAAAAATTTAAGGGCCTTGATTGTTTTCTTTAATTTAATTGATTGTTTTATTATTTATGAAAATGAACAAATCTCCAATAAAAACTTAAAACAGACTAAACAGAATTATTTAAGTATCAAAAAAAAGAAATAGGGAAAGCAAAAAAGGAAAAGAAGACAAACGATTTCTTACCAGCAAATATACTTTATTCACTGTTGTTTTTTTTCGCAGTTTAGCCTCGAGACGATGCCAAATGGCATTACTATCGTAAGTGCTACATCTTGCAATCCAAGATTAAATAGGACATTTTTCCATTCATTATTAGTTGGGGCACAGTTGAAAACTGAATAATTTCTTTTTAATATCACTAATAGGCTGGACTTATTATAAATCAATGATTGATAATTTTGTATATGTTCGTTTAGCGTTATTGTTTTATAAATTGAATTTAAGCATTATCTCATAGTATTTTTCAGATTAATTTTCTTGAAACACAATTCACTGATCGCTTTCCTTTATATTGAGTACATGTTTTCACGTATAGAGTCCAAGCCATAATAAGTGATTAAACAGTAAATTGATAAATAGTAAGTTTACAAAATTCTTCATACTTTTTGGGAACTTCAGTTCTTTTGACTGCATCTCTTAGAAATCTTTTTTTTACGCAATTCTCGCGCTTAAAATAGGGAACTGACATTTGAATGGTCCGTCAAAAAGCAACATTATAATTGTAATTTAAATGAATCCCTAATTGATTGTTTTTGTAACACGAGAACCCAAGTTATATGTTTTGCATTCAGCTAGTCCCACTAAAACTGCCTCTAATGTCGTTACAATATCTTCGTACAAAATTCATCGTCACCTAACCAGTTTTCTTCGACCTCGGGCGATGGTTACAATCAAGCGGAATTCAGTTATTTCTTCTTTTATTACTCAAAAACACCTTTCAAATCAATATCAGTGATTAAGAAGACAATTACAAATTTGTTACTTTCTTCAGAAAATCGAAATTGAAAAAAGTTTTACGTAGTTGATTAATGAACCATCTCGATTTTATTGTCACTACGCAATTTTTACGGTTTTTAAGTACATTGGCATTGAAACTATAATAGAAAGGATATTTTAGATCTTTAGTCATTAAATCAATTCTTTTTTAACTAAAAGTGTTTATGCATTGGGTACGCAATCGAAAAATTATAGCACCAACAACAATGCGAAGAAATAAATTAAACATTTACAAACTATTATTAAAGTAGCGAAGCTCAAATTAGACTGTACAAACCCTGCTAGTATTTTTACTAAACCTTGTATTATTATCGCATCTCTCATCTCAGAAATACTGTTGAATTTTTTCTCTTTATATTGTTTAAGCAGTTGATTGAATTCGTTGATTTTATTACAACATTCGATTTGTTTATCATATAAAAATTAAAGTCGATTGATTAGAAATTGATTGAGACAGGACAACAGATATTTTTACAATTAATAATAAATAACATCAAAACAGAATTGATAATGCTTAAACAATACGAAAAGACATTGCACTTAAAATTACTGAATAGGAATCTGCATCATCCAGCTAAAATCAAATAAGAATTCATCTAAAACAAAGTATTTACAATATTCTCACGACTAACAAAAAAGATAAACTAAAAGATCATTCAGTTCGAATGCTACACAAAGTGAAATATATGATTAAAGTAGCGCTCGCGATCCTGCCTTGCAACTATATACATAAGATTCGCGCAAAATGAAAATGTACACTGAAAACCGAATGAAAACGTAAAGTATACACGACAAATTTTCTGCTGGTAGACGAAAATCATTAATTTTTCGCATGAAACGCTCCTGAGCATTTACTCTCACTCTTTACATTTTTCTTCAAATTTTCGACGACGAAAACTTTTTGCTGGAACTGGGTCATGAAGTGAAATTTCATCGATAGTTGCTTAGCAATCAATAATAATAGACACACAATGGTGATTAAAACTTGAGTCCAAACTCAAACAGTAAATTTAACAGTAGCATTACTGTACAAAACATTAATGGTTAGTAAATTAAACAACAGTTTTCATTCCAACTGTTTAAATTTGCAATTGATTTACTGTCGCATCAAGAACAGTATTATAAAAGACTATGAAATCGAAACAAAAACAATCCTTGTAGCTTAAAAAATAAAAAAAAAATCACAAAATGACCCAATCGAGTTCGTTGCAGAAAGCTATGAGAGAGTGCTTCCAAGCGTGTATTCCACTGAACGCTATAAATCCCAATTTCGAAAGTTACTCGGGCGTTTTGTCAGGTTGCATAATCCTCCCCCCTTTCATAAATGCGGTTCAACATTTACACTATATCAAAGGCACTACCATCAAGTAACCATTTGCAGTATACAACTCGAAATTCAAGCACGTTCTCGCGACAGACTTTACATGTAAAACTCGTTCCAGCGAAAAGCTCTCGTCGTCATGCCTTTAAAAAACCGGCGGCGCAAACAAAGGACTAAATCTCGAAAACGAAAAAGATCTGTGGCTGCTAGGAGTTGTGCGCTCGGCCCGTGGCGGAGACGGCTCTCGCGGCCCTCGGTATGAGGGTAGGCGTGGCGAGTCTCCTGGGCGTCGGGATGGCCGACCTGATGGGTGTCGTCGTCGGCGAGTCGTTCTCGACGGACTTGGTGCGGGCCGCGCGGATCTTGGGCGAGTCCGGCGGCGATGACTGACCGTTGGGTAGTCGCAGCCCCCGGAGACTGGACGGCCGTTGTTGCTGTTGATGTTTGTGATGGGAGTCCGAGGAAGATCGTCTACTCGAAGAGAGCTTGCTGCTGCTGGTGGTACTGCTGGTGCTGCTCGAGGAGCTTAGCTCCGGCCTCTGGCTAGGGCTCGGACTCTGTTGACTGCTCCATGAATCATTCCAGCTGTGAGTGAAAAGTTAAAGAGAGAGAATTAGTTGAGTGGCTCAGGGGTATAGTTTGTAGGGGTGACACTGACGTGCAGGATATTTTCCTTTTTTTACAACAACATATAATTTGCAACATTCTGGTAATATTGGATTACTATTGGTATGAACTTGTAAAGAAAGCCCTTGGTAATTTTTTTTTTTAATTTTATGCAAATTAATAGACTAATTCTTTTGAAGCTGTACTTTTAGTTTGTTTTCTTTTAAGTGCACCTTTACTTTTGAGGCATATAATTGCAGTAGAATCAGAAAATCAACTCACCCCGCATGGCTAACAATCGCAGCATGAAACATTATTCAATGTCAATCCATTATATTTTAAGAATACATTTCATTCTCAACAAAATTAAAATAAAACGGGGGCTACTTTGCTAATTCAAAAGCTACTTTCGGATCTCATGCTATAGGTTGTTACTGAGTAAGATGTAAATTAAAATCGATTTTTTCGTTACTCTAAACACGAAATAAAAAAATTCATTAAAATAATCAACCATCGAATATATATACGAACAAAGGGAACATTACAAAACTACTTTATTATTCGATCATAAGTATATAATATGTGTATAATATCTTTTGATTGTACTCGGAAAAAAAATATTTATACATCTGAAGGTAAATTTTTGAATCGCCAGCAACATTAAGTACATATTTACAGTATAATATAATGTATGTATAAGTATATAAAAGACAATAACGACGAATCCATGCAGATTTCGGAGGAATGAGAAAAAATATAAGCCAAAGTATTTTATACACTAAGTACTACGTAAACGAATAAAAAGCGGAACAAATGGCTTGCAAGTGTTCCAGGTGCATGTAAATAAGGGCATTTAACGCGCAAAGTAGTACGTATCCCAACAGTATATCACACAGACTGACGCACTCTACCTTCCCGATCCTGAAGCTGTTTCGCCGCGCCAGATGATAAGGGCCAGGGCAGCAACAACAATCAGGTCATGATACAATTGTATTTGTGCGTAATATATATTATCGATTATGAGGGATGAGGAAAATGTTTTTGTGCAGACGATTATCATGATAATGAATGACTAGAAAAATGGCTGCACGACTATTTTATACATATCGGACTGACAACCATTTTTCTTCATATGCGATTAAAACGTTAGACTGAAGATTATGATCTTGCAAAGACAGAGATAATTTAGTGATACTCATTATTTATAACATAATAATAAATACGTCAATCAATGATTATGTGAGTAAGACAGACATGGCAATCGACTTGCAAATGCGAAGTAAGTTCCAATTAGTACATCAGTATAATATAATATAATGATCGACTAATTCAAGCAAAACGGCTGTATATACCCACTTCGCAATGCACAGTACATTCTATACGTGATAGATTTATTAGTGTGGTTATTATGAGATGACAATGATTGATTATGATTAGTATATGAGAAAGAAAATTGTTTGCATCCTTACCTAACGAGGGGACCCATGCCGTTATCCTGCGGAAGTCCCTGTAATATCGACGGTCCTGCCGACACTGGTCTCAACTTAAAAAAAAAAATAAAAAAAATCATCGTTTTCTACTTGTCTTTTGTAGTCAACGCTTATGTACAGATTCTTTTCTCATGTGGTATGCGAGACTTTAGCCTATAGAAGCATAAATTTAGAATATGCGTTGTCGACTAAAATCTGTGTTTTAGTATAAGTATATATGTATAGATCCTTTTAAAACAAATGTGTTTGCTACTTAAAGAACATGAATGTAGGAACACGTAAATAATCAAGTGTGGTCATTCATTCTCATAAAAACTATATCTAAATTCATGCTCATAACTTTTAAGCTTTGTTTCAATTGGTATATAATAGGTAAATTATTGTCAGTCGAGAATAAATATATCAAAAATATTCCATCCTCACCGAACGACAACAAAAAAACTATATAAACACAGAGACTACGTTCACCTGCTATATAGACTATATAACAATAGCACAATGCGCATACAGGTGAGCGTAACCTCCTTCGAGAAAAATCCACAAGCTCCGAAAAAAGAAAAAAAAATTCGCAATACCTTTTCCGTTTGCGTGGCCGCATTGAACGTCTCGCGGGGCTCGCCCCTGCCGTTGAGCGTCGGCGATAAATCGCTGGCAAGCTCCGCGCCGCTCGCGTTCTGATACTTGGCCAGCTGCGCCTGTAACAACAACAAAGCCTCGTATAAGAAGACCATAAACGACGATAATTGCATCTCTCTCCCAGGACTATCATTACGGAGGTGGATGATATCGTTAAAAATCGTGAATAATACAGGGTGTATATATAATATGCGCTATATGTACGTACCTGTAAGGATTGTATCGTGCGATCCTTATCGTCAACTTGACCCTGAAGGAAAACGACCTGCCGACGCAGGTCGGCCAACTCGTCGGCGACGGTCTCTCTCCCGTCGTTGGGAGACGTACTTGCGTCCGTCGTCGCGCTTCCGTCGTTCAGGTTGTAGAAGAGACCATTCTGGTTTTCGAAAAAAATATTTTAGTATTATTACTCTTACGTCTTTTATTCATTTCTATATTATGAGTGTGGTTTCGATGCTCACCTTTAATGTATTATCGAATGGGTTGAGAGTTTCCGTCTGCAAGTAGCCAAAATAAACAGCTGATTAGACGACTGAGTCGAGATATTTACAGATTTATTGACAAAAAAAATCGTGCTGTTCAAATAAAAATAATAAAAGCAGAACCTACCCTCGTCAAACCGTTCTCTCCTGACTGCGAGTGCAACACATCAAGGTGGACGAAACAAAAGAAACAAGGAAAAACAGAAAAAATAAGCGTGTTAATAACAGCCGGTGTGTCGACCATTAAAAAATAAAGGTACAATAACAAACTTGTGCGTATAACTTCAAACAATCTCATCTCTTTGAAACAATAGAAATAATAAAAGTATAACAACGCAGTAAAATTTATAAAAAAAAACGACTACAATACAGAACTCATAAAAAAAAAATTACCTCCTGAAGGACCCGTTTCAATTTCAGAAGCATCGTTTTAATGGAAACGATATCCTGAAACATGTAGCTATACGTCCCGCGTTCAAGCCTCAAGCTACCTTCGTCCCCGGATCCATCCATACTCGGCGACTGTACCTAATTAAGAAAAAAAAGAAATACAAATTAACGTTACGACTTCTTATACTCATCCCGTTACGACCAATTTACAAATTACTCGCAAGAAGAGAGAGACACTTACATTTCTCGGAGGTCTGAGGGGACTGAACACCTGCCGGCCCCGAGTTCCGTCGAGTGAACGTGGCGACTCGGTGCTCGACCTGCTGTGCAACAGCCGCGTCGTTCTGTTGTTGAGCCTGAAATTGTTGATTGGAAAAGGTTAATTTTCTTTGAATATAGTTATCTTTTGCTTTTGGTGTAAATCAGAGAGACTACAGTGAGATTAAATATAATCGGTGAAGCTTTAGAGACAGTATATAGTATAACGGTAAAACTGCACTCGAGATTATATTATACGAGAGTTACGCAATATCAACTCCAGACGTTCATTCTACATTACAAAATAATCGGAGAATTAATTAGCAGATCTAACGATACGCAAGATTATGTAAATACTTTTTTCACACACCGCAATTAAATTACATCATATTTATATTCCATCAAGCAAAACAACACCTTTCGGACTCCTGTAGCCTAGCCTTCGAGGCAGCGATAATGTCGACCATCTTCTGCCTCCTAGGAATCCCCGTAGGCAATTGCGAAGAAGCTTGAGCTTCGGGTTTGGGTTGTCTCGGAGGAGGTGATCCATTAGTCGGGGTCGTGCACTCAGACGACAATCCCGAGTCTCTACCCGGATCCTCGGCTACTCGACGCATCTCAGGTACTCGTGGGGGAGTCGCGGTCCCCGATGACGTCGCGGCAGGAGCCGCTCGCATGGGGATACCACTGCGGCGCTTTGCGCCTTTTGGTCCGTCGTTATCCGTTACTGGCGTCGATGCCATTTTTTTTTTGTACGTTAAGAGCTGTGTTTTATTGTTGCGAGAGACCAGAACGTTGGCTCGTGCTATTATATCGAGGAAATTCCTGCTGGAATAGCGAGAAAATAAACGTTTTTTGATTTTCGAGAATGCCGGCTAATTTCGTCGTGAAGTTTGCTCGATTGGAAATGAAGAGTCCACTTATCCCATCAGAAAACCGCTGCTCGTGATCCGCTGCATTTATGCATCGCCGCGAAATTACCGGTCCACTAAAGCAATCAACGCACGGCTTCTTGAACATTCACGGCGTGAGTCACTTTTAATTACGCTCGTGTGTATGTTGACATAGCTGCTGCGCCTGCATAGCACTTCGAAAATAGCCGCTCAGCTGACGTATAAAAAAGCATATTCCTTCCGGAATAGAAAAGCTCGAGGAGAGAGTATAGTCTCGTGGGAAATACTGGTGTGTCTTATCCGTTTCGGTTCCGGATGGACGCGACCACGTGGTTCTGCTTGCATATATATAGACTTCATGCGGGTTTATCTTGGTCGCGAGCGCGCGCATATGAGAAAGAGCGTGCGAGCGGGGGAATTATTTTTATTCGCCGCGTGACCGCAAGGCGTATATCATTTGGTTGTGTGCTTGTGTGATTAGATGTGCCGAGTGTACTGCGCAAAATTAATTATCTTTTTATTCTAGAAAGCAAATTAAATATTCTGCTAAAAATAGCGTGTATAGATCGTTATCAAAACAATAAGTTATGTTACACAGTATTTAGATGATGCAGCTAACAGTGGGAGAATAAATCAGCTGCTTCTGAAGCGCATCAGTTCTCGATTGCGCAAATCGAGTAATTTTAGAAGGCTCCCGCGCTGCAGTCAAAAATATCAATTTCGCCTCGACGACCCATTAGTACACCGCGACGATGTGACGCAAAATGTCAGCCGTTCTATTGTTATTGCAATGCTACGCGACAAAAGAACGAATAATAACTCGCCGGCGATAATGATTTCTTCAACAAGTATATGTATATACTATGTTATACTACTGCGCGCCACTCGCGAGCTTTCAAAATTCAATTACCTATTGTGCGCGAAAGCTCTACGCGCGCTTTATGGCGCGCGACGGAAATCAATGGTGAACGCGCCCAAGGTCAGAATTTGCAAGAAATCCGGTCTTACTTTTCGATTGAATTTATTATTCGAGTATATAGTAATATAGTATGATGCTACACCGAAATTAGGACAAGTATACATACTCGAGAGCTTTAACCAATCTATAACACAATGGCACTCAATAATATCGGCGAATCGAGCAAACTTCAGAGACGAGCCCTTTAATCAATACAGCCTTCGACTCACCATCACAGGTACATCGAACCAGTCGTGCTGTGTGTCGTCCCTACCTAACCGTCCTGTGTACTTCGTCATCGCGCGCGCACACTTCCGAAAAATCGATGGTACGTGCACCAGTAACCCAAGGTCAACCCCCTGGAATAACCTACAATCCACTTAAGCTTCAAAACACGTATAATATCAGCACATGATTCTCGACTTGAACACACACATATCACACTGTGATTCTCACATCACGAAGAGAAAAAAACAACAAATACACACGTCGAGCGTCGAGACAGTCCGAACTCGGATCGATACTATACAGCTGTCAATAAACCCAGAGACTCCAGCAAGTTTGGAACAACACTTTACTACAACTTCTCGACACACAGAGATGAACGAGGGCCCAAAAGGGCCCACGATTACACCGAGAAATGACTACTCGCACTACAGAGTCGTGGCGACGCTTCGTTTTCCCGTCGACGACGGGGACGTTCTGTATAAAAAGCTCTTCAGCGCGCAGGCGCCGACTATACTGCTGCTGAGCTCGATATGCGCGCGCTGCTGCTGCTGCTTCTGAGAGACGGGAGAGAAGTGAGTTTATAGCGCGGGCGTGAAGAAGATGGGTAGAAGGGAAGGGACACACACGCTTGTGCGTGGGATGATGTGATCGCGGGAGGTGTTGACGACGAATTTGGTCGACGAGTAGGCTCTTTGTTGAACCCTTTGATGTGTGGGCTTCTTGGAGTGGCTGCTTTGTTTTGATGATAAATAAACTTACTTTTTTCGTTGTTTATAGGATGAATTTTGGAAGAAGGATTTTACTCTGAGTGGTTATTTATACCTTTGTATACTATGGAAGAGGAAGAGTAGAGATGCATTAAATCGATTTTACGGTTTATGCATGAGACGTCGGGTTGCACTTTACCGATTGAATTATTCCGACGCTTGTGTCAATGTAAAAGCTCCCACGGAACTATTAGCGACGAGTGCGAAAAGCTTCTTTAATCGAAAAATCCATACCGCCGGCTCTCACGCATCAGGAGAAAGAGATCGTTGCCGGATGAATCATCGCGCTGGAGGAAGCAGAAGATGAGGGCAACGCATGCGAGCTAAAGGGTTAATTTACGACTCGAGATCTCGCGCTGAGATTAAAAGCTCAGCTCTTAAATATAACGTCGAGCACTTTGAAATATCTAAGCTTTTTTGAGCTTTTTATGGAGACATCAACGTCAGTATACTAATGATTATCGAAGTTTCAGAAAGGCCCATTATAGAATTACTATGAAGAGACGAAATTTTATCAAGTAACACTTTTGAAAACAATTAAATAAGGTACCCAACTCAGAGAGCCTCGACAAATCAAGTTTTTTCTTCGCCATTACTTCCTATTCAAAATTGATACCGACGTCTAAAGAAATATATACCTCCTCCTACAAAAGATCCTCCGTCCGATACATATAATAGAATTCAAGAAAGGAACGACGGTCCGCAATCTCGTCTACAAATCAACCCCGTAAAATATTACACCTGATAGGGGCTCTCTATATAGCTAACCCTAATAAAACTTCGCAGACACACGGCACGAGGATCGATCGGACTTTGTATTCGAGGAAAAAAGCCTACGCTCTGGACGGAAGCCAAGCTCTATAACCACGCGTACAAAGCTAGAGAGCGCGAGAGAGAAAGGCTTTACGGGGGATGACGACGCCCACCCCTCGAGCGTCTAGACGCGTGTGCAATGGTCACCCATGGCTTTATCGAGGATTCCGTTTTAACTCGATTTACCGCAGCGGAGCCGTGATGTGGGTTGTTGGAGTTTGCTAATTAGTCTGGTTGCTCTCGGTGTCTCTGTTATTATACGGAGAGTTTAAAAATAGTCGCCATGGGATAATATAATAGAACGAACTATGCAAGCTTTTAGTTTGTACGTCCAATTGAATTGGATAATTAATCAAGCGTTATATAATTAGAACTCGATTTTCCGCTTAAAAACAAACAGAAAGCGTCGAGAGCATCAAGCATCAAGTTAAGTACACACAGTAAAGCTCGAGAGCTTTCTCTACATATATAACGTTCAACGTCTAGACACCGGCTGCAGTTTTGGCCCCAAGTGCCATCCTCTACATTCTGGAGATTTTTCTCCGTTCTTCAGTGTCACGCACTCCTCCGTTATCTCTCGAGCTAAAGCTCTGGACGAGCTTTTGGCACTCGACATTCGAAGAGGAGAGAGAATTTTATATACCGATAAAGCTCGATGTCAGGATTTCGGAAGCTTATGCCGCAATAACGGTGAAGTAAATAGAAGTGTGTGTCGGGAGGTCGAATTTATTGGAGGATTCTGATCGAGCTTTTTCTTCTAGTTTTATATACTTACATGAAGTTTGTGGATATACTTTTTTCGAATTTTAAATTCAAATTTACTCGAAACTGTTAGAGCAGAATGAAATAAGCACTGCGAATAAAAGTATTACATGAAATCATTGTATACGCACTATCCAAAGATTAAATCCAAGCCACTCTACTGCCAAAAATTCTCAACGCAGTCATTTAAATTCATCTTTCAGCCAAAAGCTTCACCACTCGACTTCACTTTTTTTACCCTTATTTCCAGCGCCACTATACAGTCCAGACCCTCGACTATATTCCCTTTGTTTTACGATCTCCTTCCCATTATATCTCTCCGTCTGCTTCCTCCTATATAGTCTAGCCTCTCACTCTCCTCCCCGAGTTTTTCGCTGCAGTGCGGCTATCGCATCGCTGCCAAAAGTTGCGGAGGGTAAAATAAAAAAAAAAAAAAAACGAGGAAACCCGTGGCTCAAAGCTTCCGGTATTATATACACGAAATGGCGAATGCTTTATGCAAATTTACGCGCGACTGACTGGCTGTGTTTACTAGTCGATATTTTGCGGACGACGGAGATGGAAGGAGAGAAGATAAATATTTGATACGTGTCTGTCAATAGAAGAAGGTTTTCGTTTGGATTAATGACGCCGTGGTGAATAATAATAATAATAATAAATTTGCCATTTTTTATGCTACAGAAACGTGCATCAGATATTAGACGATGATTAAATGCTTTCGTGACGACTTTCGTTATAAATACACAGATCAGAAGCATGTGTGCGCCGCGCTGCAATATCCAGGCCGCCATCAGCACGCGATACTCATATATAATTTAATAAAAACAGCATCAACGCGACCGTCTCATAAATTCATCTCTATAAAAACTCATGGTACAACCATCCTCTCCTATATACATAGCTATATCTTCTTCGATCACTTAAGACTATACAACCAAACTCTCTTTCGTAATTACACTGTATATAACGCAGAACAAAAGTAAGAATCGTTGGAGCGCGAATAAGACACACCTGCAGCGCAATATACAGTAGCCATAAGTAATATACGAAGAAGTAGGAAGCGCAAGAGGTAATCTGGAGCACGCCCCTGATTTAATTCAGTCGCGTGCGCGCGAGAAAGTCTCCCGTGCGTGAGCGACGATGGAGATTAGCGGTGTTGAGAATTGATCCGCGAGTGTATGGCACAATTATTCCACATTGCTTCTGAGAAGAAATCACGTATATAGAATTTTTTTTTTTATATTACGAAATTGATAAGGTATTTTATATTTTTTTAGAGTTTTCTTGTGTAAACAGCATTTGCACAAGCACTAAAATCTGGGACTTTGTTTCTCTCTCACTCTCAGCGAGTTTTACGTGGAAATTATAACTTTCTATTTCGCTCGCGGAAGAACGTTATTTTCGTAATTACCTCACGGGGAAGTATATAGAAGTCGAGTGCAGCTGTATTGTACATAAATAGAGTAGCCGCGCTGTGTCTCGAAAAGTGTGTATATCACTATCCAATTGTTAAGGCCAGTAAAAATATCAATTATCTCCGACTACAGGTTTACAGTTTCCTTCTCTCGCGAAGTCATTGACGCGAAAACGTCGATGATCGGTAGCTTCGTAAAATTTTACAAGCCTCGCGAAACAATCGCTCTTTTTTTCTTCTTCTTCTTCTTCTTCTTCGCGGCAAAAAAGAACGTCGCGCTCTGAATAGCCTCTCGCGTCCGAAGAAAATTCTTCAGAGACACTTTTTTTTATCCATGAGAAAAAGATCGATTATATTCGCGCGGTGTACACGTAAAAGTTTACTGTGTTCGATACAAATTGAAACGTTATAAAAAGTGTATAAATAATTCGCGTCGTAAACTATCTCTATAAAGCCTTTAATTTGCATTCCAAGAGGCCATAAAGAGCTTTGTTTGAAGAATAAACCTCGTAAATCTGTCTACACAGGATATTCCGAAAACTCATAAAAAGAGGTTCGATCGATCCTTCATCTCGCCGCAAAAGAAGAAGAAAACCGCGAGGAATCCCAGCTTATACACCGCCGCCGGGAAAAATGGCGACGACGAGCGTCCGGTTGTGTCTTTGCTCAGCGTCACAGCTGCCTGCTCGCGGCAGGTCAGAGAGCGTGAATTCACCACAGTAGCTTTCGATGTTGCAGTATAGTATGCTGGGAACGAGAGTGTCGAAATCTCCGGAGTGAAAATCGCCGTGGCGCTAATTAGACAGGATTTTTTTCGATGTTGATGATGATTCTTTCTTTGCATTGTTGTGGAAAATGAATAGTTTCGAGGTGTATTGTGTGTGTTGTGTGATAGAGTTAGTTGGTTTGGAAACAGTATAGTAGGCGGAGAGCTTTGATTGTTTTGTGAAAGTTCGAAACTTTGTTGTTGTTATCGGGTAGAAAGTTTTTTGGGTTACACCTGATCTTATCTGATGTATACGGTGTTGTGCAAAAAAAAAACTGCGATATGTTTTTTTTTTCTCAAAAGAGAGATTTCCAAGCGGCGTTATTAAAGAATTAAAAAAAAGTAGCGTAAATTAGCATCGAGCTCTCGAAAGTGATTGAATCCTTTGATTCCTCGAAGAGGCAGCCGCCGCGGCATAATCAGAGCGTTACTTGTTAGCAATAATAGACGGAGAGGAGAGAAAAAATTCTCCTCGGTAGCAGCGTTTAAGAATTTCCCTATTTCACGCTGAACCGACAACATTCATAATTTTCTCTAAGAAGAACGAAATTTAATAGAAAAAAAAAACTAGACTACTTTCGCTCGAGCTGAGAGAAAGAAATATAGTCAAAACACAGTCGATTCAGATCACAGTCTTGGCACAAGGTCGTTGTTCTCTCTCGGAATCGAATCGAGCGGATAATCTCTCTCTCTCTCTCCCAGCAGCTCAGGTATACAAAGCCGAGTCGTATATGTATATATACGCACGCACACATGCTATATCTGGGAATTATGCAGTCTGCGTAATCGTTAACGAGTCAAGGTTGAGATACTAAACCGGTTGCCGCGCGCTACCATATCCGCGATTACACACGCGGTCGACGACGAGACTCGTAGTCTGCATGTCGGATAGGTATATATATAGGTACCATATATACATATGTATGCAGAAGCACGATGCTGACGATGGTATAAGAGTTAGCTAATTGGATGAACTTTTGTTGGCTAAAGCGATGCACATAGTCATTCGAGCTCGCGAGTGAGCTTGATTAATGATTGATATGGCCTGCGTTGATTGATTCTCGAGATGTTGAGTCTATGGTATACGATGTATCTAAAGGTACAAAGCTGGATAAAATTATTTGAAAGTCAGGAGAAAGATTCGTATGCAGTCGAGTCAGAAGGACGTGCCTCGCAACCGAAATTATGTCAACAATAGTCTCGACTCCCAAAAAAGTACCGCTGGTGTAACTCGACGTACCTATATACATATACAACGAAAAAACCTTGACCGCAGAATGTGTACAACTTTATTTCTTCGGATATTTCAGAAACGAGTTTGCAGTATATGAATGTATATACTTTTTGTTTCGATGCGCGCGTATTACCATTCATCGATCTCTCACATACGCGTTCTTGAAAATAAATCTCTGGACTGTATGAGGTTTCGCCTAAGGCGATCGCATTGACACTTAAGCCTTTTACAAAAGAGACGAAGCAAATAAAAAATATTGTTCAACAAATCGTGGCGATAAAAGCGTGCAAAAAATGATCGATAAAAACATCAGAAAATAAAAGTATTGGGAAACTGTTATCCGTTGGATTGCTAGTATTTTCAGATAACTGATAAGAGTATAAACTTTATCTGGCGTGCGATCAAAGTAAAAATTAATGTTTCCAATGTGAAAGTAACGGTATGTGTATACATATATATATAATCTTGTGTACGGATTCGTCGATAAATAATTGAGACGCAGTGACAGTTATTGCGCTAAACGTTTTAAACAAGATTTATTCATAATATATCCTTAAAATACAATAATTCGGTAAAATAAATAAATCGTATACTATTATAAATATTTGAGCAATATAATTTCATTTGTTAACCATGAACGTACCTGTATTACTCCTAACACGCACAGTATACACGCTTTGTATCTGTCTATATAATATAATTACAGAATCAACAGAAGACCTATATAACGCAGAAGTACTTAACAAGACTTGTATGTGTGAGTGTAAACTCTCTTACGCAAATAATGCAAACTTAATGTAATGAGGTATAACACAATAATCGCTATAAAAATACTCCTATATAGGTCCGACGAACGAAAATTAAATCACATAAATGTATACGGAAGAAAATTGGTTTGACACATCTGTTATTCTACAAGTACTCGTCGTTGCTGCTGCTTATTATTTCACCGCTACGAAATATCTCTCAGTTTTTATCAAAAAGTGTCATGTAAATTTTTCACGGCCTCTGCACCGATATAATACCTCGCCTCTAAAAATACTAAGAGTACTCTATACTACGCTCTAATACGTATATAATAAATTACCAAATGTTTCTTTCCATGTAATACATTTCATCGACGACAAACTCAAAGTCGCGCTTACAGAGTATATAATAGTGATAATAATAATAATAATTACGAGGAATGATGCGAAAAAAAATCTCATTAAATTACCCGTTGGCGGAAGGAGACGACTGTGTGCCGGTTGGCGAGGTGACGATGCTTTTGCCGCTGGACGACTTCCTCGCCTCGGCGAGCTCGTCGCCTTTCCTCATCGGTCTCACCATCGGTCCTCGGCTGATGCTTCTCTCTCGCCGACTCCTCTCCTCCAGTTCGTTCCTATTATTATTTGCCGTCTTGTCTTCGTTTCTTTCTTTCAAAGTGTCGACACTCTTTTTTTTTCTTCCTCGCGCTTCTCTCGCGAGGGAAGCCTTATTATTCAGTGGAAGAAAATACACCGCGCGCACTTTTCTCTCGATTATTATTGTTTGCACTTTACTGTCTTTAGGTCCGTTATCTAAGAAAATTACAATATTTCTTTATTTTTTTTTGCTATATGCTTGAGTATTTTCATCGCTTTGTTTATAATGCAGGAGAGTATATAGTTTCTTTATTTTTGTTACGTGTAATACGCACTTTTAGAGTATAAATGTTTGTCTATAGATGATATTTGGTCTCGCTACGTATAATGTAAAATCGGTGCGGAAGTCGCTTATACTTTTTCTTATTCTTGTCTTATCGCGACGAGAGGAACGAGCAAAATTATGCCTGCGCTAAAACTTTATCGAGGACGAATAATTGGCGGTCTCGGTTTTAATCTTATGCTTCTTTTCGTTATAAAAAGAACGGGAAGAGCTACATGCTTTCTTTCGAAGACTATAGGTTGTAGTAATTATATAGTTTACGCGTATTATGTAAATGTTGCTGCAAGTGTAAATGGGCGGGAATGATCGACTCCGATATAATTTGATATTCTCGAAATTCTTTTAATCATATAGTTAATTGTAAGATTGACATTGGACGAGAGACATGTATATAAGTTTTTTAATTATTATTTTCTCTTTTTTTGTATTTTTTTTCTCTGCTTACGTATAGATTGCACGTTGATGATATAACAATTAAATTACACGTACACCTATTATCAGTTACATCGAATGTTAGTTTTCAAAGTGTGTACAATTATTACTGATCCGACAAAAATTGAACGCCTCATATAGCCAATCCGGTCTTAACTATAACCTTTAATCTCGTTTACTTTATAAGTTACTTTGTATCTCCGCACCGTATCTCGACTACTAGTCCCTTTTATAATGTAAAGTTATCAAAATCCTTTAATATACATCACTCTCTAAAGTACAAAAAGATATTGCATCTCAAAATATTGCTACAGTATACAATAGAGTACTAACTTTTTGTTATCGTAGTTGAAAAAGAAAGCTGAGAATTTTCGATATAGCAGAAAAAATGTATCATTAAGACCGGATTCCACAAATGTATCAAACGAAATCTAAACTCGATCGTCAACGACCCGACTGATTCGTCTTCGCGCCTGTCAAAAAATAAAAATCCAAAAATTCCAAGTTCATCCAGTGTCGCAGAGTTCACGACTCTTTCTCTCTCACTCGGTTCACTGAGCTCAAAGTCAAAGTCCGGAAACGAGAAAAAAACGACTGCTACACAGAGTTCCGGCGCTGAGCTCTCTCCCTTCTGAATCCTATTTTCGGTAAGTGATCCGAAATAGGACGGCTGGTACACAGTAATTTTGGAGCGTCTGCTCTTACTCTCCCTTTTCGTGTGTGTGTCTCTCCCTTTCTCTCACACACACATACACACACACTGTGCGACGTCGCCGTAATGCACTTTTTTGCGATTATAATCCGGCAACGAGGGGTAGGCTATCTAGTTAGGAAAGGTCAGCTGGTAGTAGTCCCCACCCTGTTCGTCCTCGTCTACGACGTTTTGCGTCGCCCGCTTTACTAGCGCGCTAGAACACAAAATCACCGACGTCATTTCGATCCACAATCTTTGGTTATTATTCAGAGCTCGTTCTGAGAGAGTCTGCTACGCTCTGAATTACATACACATTGCTATTTTTTTGGTTTCTGTATAAGGCTTATTTCTTTATTTCTGATCCTAGTGTCTTTTCGACTTTTTTCTGCAAACGCAACGGTACAACATGTAAAAGCTCGCTTGGTCTGCTAGGGTTTAAAGGGAGCCTGTAATCGATAAAGTCATTTCGTCAGCATTCGATTAAAAAATACTGGAGAATGGTTTATTATGATTAATTTTGTTTCTTATGTGACACAAGGTATATAATTTGAAATTCAATAGGTTCAGTGCCACTGACGTAATTCGTATTTTCTTTTTATATCGTTATGAAGAATCTGTTCCATTTAGACGAGTTCAACAGCCGTGGTATATGAGTTAGCACTAAACCTATATGAAATCAATGTTTCATTCTTTTCTTCAAATTGAACAGAAGCGAGGATAAAGTTTTAAGAGCTCAATGGATAAAAAAAAATGCAAACAAAAATACAATAATTATTTAAAAAAGAACTTGTAAAACGTCTTTTCAGGATTTACAAAGAAAGTCTAACTCAAGCTAAGATGCAAAAAATTTGAAAAAACTTTGAATATACGTATAAAAATATGCAGACTCGGTTATAGGCTCGCCTTTACACTGTATTTTAATCTAGATTGAGCAGTATCTAACGAATGTAAATCACACTTCCATACGCCGGTAGTAATTGAAAATTCGTCACGTTCTAGGCTCGATAAGATTAAAAACACACCGACTTCGACAGAATTGAGAAGAAACAATGAATCATAAAATATTATGAATCATTTTTGCACGAGTTAAACTACGCCAAGCACTTACAGCTAGGAATTTTGCTTGGAAGCATTTAGAAAGTATAAATGTTATGGAATTTTCATCTTTCCAATAAAAACTTTATGAGCGCCTAAATTTTTTACACTTTCGAAACTTCATCTGAACGATAAATATAATTTAATGAAATTTGCATACGAATACAGCTAATTTTCCTTGCATTACGGAGAAATAATAATAAATAACGCGCTCATCATTAAACAAATTATAACGAAAAATGAATACACTTTAATAATCGGAAGCGTGATTTACATTGTTTATTTGCATAATTATCTAAACCGTATCAGTCACGGATTGGTGATGTTGGAAAGAAACTGAACGAAAAGAAGGAAAAAAACTGCTGGAATTTTGCAGGGGGGGGGGGCAATTACAATTACCTACTAAAATATATAGAGAAAGTATAATGACACAAGTTTCCTGGGACATGTTTCGCAACAAAAATCAACAGAACTATATATCATGCGGTATATATATGAACGAAAGAGGTATTGTTAACAAAAAAGCATGACTGCGGGAAAACAATGAATAAAAAAATAATATAAATGATGATTCAAGCGATATTATCTATGAGGGACGATCATATACATAGACGCTACGCGACATGACGGTCAGTATACATTGATTTTCCAATGCCTCCCACAAGCTAGACGTCATTTTTATAATTCATACGCACTCCTGCCTCTATATACGACTCTCTGCTTTATAAACAAAACGCAAAAATTTTTCTTTTTCTTTCACTACACATCGCACGTGAGACATTCTTCGACGCAGAAGAATTCAGCGGAATTTCATAACGTTGCTTATAATTTAATGAAAAAAAATTCTTGCTCCAAAACGCATGACAAAACAAGCACTATATAACCAACGAAAAACTCCGCAATTCTCGTAACCGTAGAATGACTCACGCGCACGAACCTTCAGTTCCGAAATTCAAAAAAATCAGCTGATCAGCACGACTGCACTTCACACAACACAGCCTGTCTATCAATCGCAAAGTACGTCTACCCCACGCCAAGGTGAGGCGATCGAGACGCTTCTCTTCTCCGATCAAACTCTCACTCCATAATTATCAGACGAGTGTCACACGCGACGTTGTTATACACGCGATACGAAACCGCGAAAATTGTTTGGAAAAAAACACGCGACGGTAAAAAGGAATTTCGTGTTGTATATTATATACACGGAGCGGTTTGGTCCGCACGACGCGACGGTGCGATGCCGACTGGCAGTTCGCTCGGTCGCCGGACTGAGGCGCGCATAAGCGAGGCTCGTATATAGCTATATATATACACAAGTGTATACGCGTTCGCAACCACCGGCTGCACTGAACCGTGGCGGCGTACTCTGTCTGCAGCCGCTGCGTATATACCTATAGGTATATATTGCTATATGGCCCTTTTCTATACTATGGGGTATTTATTATAAGGACTTTTATGGGGGACGACTTTGCGAGAGATCGCGCAGGTAAGAGATTAAAGAGCCTAGACATCAATTGCTCCGATTTAGGATTTTTAAAACTTGCAGCAATATCAACGAATAAATTTAAGTTTGAATTATTTAAAAATAACTAATGCGTGGATATAAACAATATTAGACAAGTGCGCAAATAAAAAAACAACTATACCCAGCAATAATCCTATAATCAACAGAGACATCAACAGCCCCTGTAAAACCGAGCCGCTCACTATATATTTCACGGAACTGGATTACTAGATCAGCCCTCATTAGTCCCTCTCGAAACAAAAGTCCAAACACGTCGGGATAGGACACTCGAGGAAGGAGCCAAACGCTAATCCCCCGGAGTGTCTCGAAGACGCTGCTGTATATAGCCATAAAATTGGCATCGAGATGGATAATCCCGTTGCCAAGCGCGCCTACACACCTAAAAGCTGACGAAGCTCGCTCACAGGGATGTCCCTGGCGAAGGGACGACGACGACGACGAGCAGAAGTGGCAGGAGAGGGAGGAATGCATAAAAGCAGCATCGTTGAATGTAGAGAGTCGATATCCGCGCGCGGATGGCTACCCCTGCTGAATTACTTTATTGCACGAACCGTCTATATACTACCGTCTTATATATTGCGGAATATTTTTTTCAAAGTACACAGAATATAGTGATGCTCTTCTGCGGACGGAAAATTTCAAGCATCGAACAATATTTCAACTTGCTATACATTAGACGCACATATCTATACGGCAACTTATTCACAAAAATAGTCGATATATCGAGCGGCCCTATTGTCACCATTAGGTCGCGTACATTCACATACATATATATGCGCCCGTTTATAACAGCGTCACGCGAAGACTTCCTAATCGACTTTCTTGTCCACCTACACACACGTGCAGTGTATCTATATATAGCTACGTGTGCATAATAATGCAGCCGGTAGTATAGTGTTTTAGTTGCCTAGTTCCTTGGCGAATAATGCGCTCGAGTTGCAAAGGAGTTGCGGATGCTTTAAAAGTGTAAGGGCCGAGAAACGGAAGCTAAATGTTTTAATAACAGCTTCGTGATACTCAATACCGGATCGAGGCTTCCTGTGCTCGTTAATGCGGCTCGTGTGGAATTAAATTCGTTCGAAACGATAATTAAAAATTGATGTTTATACGATGAAGTAAAATATGCTGCAAGGATAATGAGATGATTTTAGTTATAATGAAAGTAGAGTAGAATTAAAAATGAATTAATAGATGAGTGGAGGAAACATTCAATTTTTAAGAACAATAGAAAACTGTCGTATTTAGTCTGTATAACTATACTATACAACTCTGCGTATGTTATTGCGATAAAAACATAATGCCGGATGAGTCATACTACGATTGCATTCACCTTGCGCGCAGACCGTGCTGCCATCCCAGTGAAAGGTACATTCACTATACCGACACTAGTTATGCGCTTCTCTGTACTTTCTATAGTGCCGTGCGTCGATAATTTGGATGTCTTTATTTTAAGATTAGAATTTGTAATAAATATATTGTTAACAATTTTGTTACGAGTTACATGTAGTTTCAATTATTCGATTTACCTGCGCAAATATTTTTCTACATCTATTGGCAAAATATCTACTTATATAAGATACATAAGCTTGTGAAGCTTTTGAGCTATGCTTTTTCATAAATATTTCATCAAAACACAAAAAGCTTAGAATAGTTGATATGTGACATATTGTAAAACTATTAACAGTTACGAAATATTTAATATTAAAAATACATTTATTGAAGCCTTGTAAAAATTACTCAATTATGTAAGTATATAAAATATCAAAAGTCTATTACACTCAAAAAGAATATAATCTGAGATGAAACAAGAATAAGAAGCAATAAAACCAATGAAAATAAAAACCGTTAAAGCTACCACCTAATTACATAATACAATAGTTCCAACGCGACACCCCGACTGCAATGCGCGCCGGCAATAACTCACAAAGTTGGCGCGAGACCGCGAAAGATCTACAGCGCGTTCGCACGCGAATTGTCGCAGTAGACTCATAAAACTGGAAAGATAGCGAGTACAAGGTATAAGAAAAATTTGCATGGTCCGGTCTCAGCAGAGTTTACGGACGAGGGTGACTCATGCGCAGACACATAAACTCGGCGCATTTCGCTCGAGTGGACGGTCGAGATTCGCCAAAAGGTGGGAGTCGAGAGCCGCTGATATATACATGTGCACCGTCTCTTGCTCTCGGCCCGAAAAATCATTAGTCGTCGCGTTAGCCTGAATTGTTATTCTCCACATTGTGCGTCGTGCGCTTTGATGGTATGAATCATCTGAATTTTTGCACACTACCAGTATTCTTAGTCGTATCTCTTTTTTTCTCGTTAAATAACGTTGTAGATTGATCGATGCACCTTTTATTGACTGGGACATAGATAGACATCGGACAATGTCACTGTGTCGATTTCGAATGATGCGCGGGCTGGGATTATTGTCCGATAACATAAATACGGATATCGAAGTTTACAAAAAAATAACAGACTAGAAACAAACATTAATTGGTAAAGCACGTAGTTTTGGGAAAGTAAACGATAAGTTGGCTATATATGGTAACTTGAATATCGCACAAAAATAAAGCATGCAGCGTAAACGAAACATAACGTGAAAGAAGTGACAAAAAAAGCTCAGTTGGAAGAGAATTTGAAGAAAGGCATTTGTTTGCAGAATCAGTGCCACTACGTCTCTCTGATTTTTCTTTAGATAAAGCTTCTGTCATCGGTTACCTCAAAGGTGATTAATTTTTTTCTCTCTCTACAACAACGATTAATCACAATCTCGGCTCCTAGACAGTAAAATAGATCTGTTATGCGAGAAAGCCGTTTACTTTACTCAATCTTTACAGCTTTCTCGCACAACGTTTGTCGATAAAAGCGAGTATACACACCCAGAATCCGTGTTTTGATTATTGTTGAGGCCGATGTTAATATTGTTATTAGTTGAATTGGAAAGCGCCTGATGGGACTGGCCCAACAGAGTGTTCCACTCCTTCATCACTTCTTGTCCTTGTATTTCCAGCTCCAGAAGACTCGTTGCGTCATCCAAGTCTTGCATGACGAATGTTGAATTTCCCCTGAAATAGAAACGTTACCCGTCAGTTTCCAATCGTCTCTCTATTACTTACATCAAAACTATATATAGTTGCGAAGTATCATACTTTACGTACCGACTATTGACGGCTCCGAAGGAGCTTGCGTCGCTGCGCTCGTAGTCCATCATCAGATCGTCCGAGGCGAGAGACTCGCAGGAAGACAATGTGCTGACGCTGCCAGCTCGATTCATCTTGCGTCCATGCATCGGACTATTCTCCACGCTTCGACCTTGCAGTGCGTCTATAATTGAAACAAAGCGCATTAGTTACATGGTATAAACTCGCTATGATATTTTTCCCCAAAAAAATTAAAAAAACACTCACTAATTTTGGGTTGAGTCTCCAGGACAGTCTGACTGTGGTCCGTATTGGCGGCCGATGCATCCCTGAGTGTCTCGTCGAACACCAGTCCCGGCTGGTCGGCAATCTCGTCGTCAAAGTACTCCCTGCCCTCGGACAAGCTCAGCGAGTTCGAAGCGTTCGTCGGAGTGCCAGGACTATCGTCCTCGATGGTGTTCCCCGACCTCTCCATGACGTTGATGTTCTCCTTCTTGGGTACCTTCACGTCGGACTGGGACACGCTGGCGGTGGGGCTATCGAAGAGACTGTCGACCGGCGAAGTCTCGTCGTCAATGAGGGTCGTGGTGGTCGCCGCCACGGCTGCGAACGCCGGGTCCTCGATGGTCAGCATCACCGAGCGCAGCGTGCTTTTGGGTAGGGCTCCGCTCTTGGCCGCGTTCGAGATGGCCTTGATGTGTTGGCTGGTCGTCTGAGTGACGGTATTGATGGCCAGACTCTCCATCCTCTGGTTGTAGTCCTCGCTGGAGCTAAAGGAGTACTCGTCGGCCATGGCCTCACCTCCGTGACCGAACTCCTGCTCGTCGGAGCTGGGGGGACTCAGGTCGGTCGAGCGCATCATCATGGACGAGGAGCACGAAGAGTTTGCGGCGAGCTTCTCCGAGCGCGACCTGTCCTTGTAAGCTTTCTCCTCTCCCAAGCCTTCGTCGTAGCCCTCGGACGAGGTGGTGGACATCGAGGTCGTCGAGTCGGTGTACCTGTTGTCCTTGCTGAGGATGGCTCGCTGATACTGGTTGGTCCTCTCCCGTACCAGGCCGGTGTTCAGCTGGTGACTGAGACTGCGGTGATGTGCGCTGGCGGCTTGTTGAAGCTGCTGTTGAGCAAAGTTCTTGGGCAGCGGGATGACGGAGATCTCGGTGACGATGTGTTCCTCGTCGTCGACGTCCCGCACGTCGAAGCTCTTGCCGGTGACCATGACGCCCAGCTTCCTGGGCTGTCGCCTCGCTCCCTCGTAGTACTCGTACCTGGACCTTCCACCGGCTCCGTTCTCGTCGGAGCAGCCGCCGTGTTGACTGCCGACTCCGGAGTCTTCGGTACCAGAGCCTTCCTTCGAGCTGCAGGTGCCAGCTGCGGTAGCTCTGGCAGAGGAGACGCCGACCTTGCGGCTCTGATTGGCAACGGTCTTGGCTATCTTGGAGCTGGCATCGGTCATCCTCACGGCGTACTGTGGCAGCGGCAGGTGGGACGAGTGCAGCGTGTACTTTCCCACCGGCGCCGGTATCTCGGAGCTCCTCCTGTTGGCATCGACATTGTTGTTCAGGTTGTTGTTGTAGCTCGGCTGATTGATGGGCGACGGTCTGGGTTTCGGCTGAGCCGGCGACCTGCTCTGCCTGGCCCTGAAGTTCGCTTCCTCCTGATGAACATTTTGAAACTGATCGAGCTTCTCCTGGTGATGATGGAAATCCCTGACGGTGTGATTGTTGAAGGTGAGGTCGGTGACCTTGTCGGTGAACCTCTGCTGTTGGGTTCGAAAACCAAACCTGTTGGTCCTGACGGGTAGTCCGCTGAACTCCTGAGCTTTCTTGGGTGGAGCCAGTCGCGGAGTCGACCTTCCGGAGGACGAGTAGTTCTGATAGCGAGAGGACGGCTGGTAGAAATCCTCGTCGGCTTGACGACGACGGGCCGACTCGTGCTCGGGACCGACGGACTTGGAACGCTGGTGAGCCGCCGAACTGCTGGTGTCCGGGTACTTGCTTACGGGGACAGGGATGCCGGTGGCCGCTGGACGCCGACGAAAGCCGAAGGATATGGCGGTGCCCCGTGTGTGTGGCGCGCCCCTCTTCGACGCGTTCTTGCTATCGCCCTGTTGGAGAGAAGAGAAAAAGGGGCGTTAGTATCTCGTTATAGGTATTTTTATTGCGAACTTCGTATGGGGCGATTGATTGATGGGGATTGGAGTGGCTTTCTATATATATTTTTCGAGAGGGGGTTGGAATGGCTTTCTTTTCGGGATTAAATCTGAATACAAACCTGAACTTTATATTTAAAAAAAAGCATCTGTTTCGTGTGTTATTTTATCATTGAACTAAAACTAGATCCGAACTTATTCCGCAGTGTAAACTATACGGAAATAGCCGAAAACTTGATTTCTAAAATAAGACAGAGAGTTAACAACTCGTCCGAATACATATATACCCCACCCCCAATTAGATCAACGACCCACCTCTCGAGACTCTTAATCCTATAAGCAAAACACACATCGCCGAATATTCGCTATACAGCTTTTACGATCATCGAACACGCAAGTCCCTGAAACGGCCAAGGTCGTGTGGGCGAATTTCCGTGCAGGCATCACCTGCAGCAGCAGCAGCTAAGCGAGAAAGTTCATCTGGGCAAAAAAGTCCACGCCGCAAGCGCTGCTGCTGCGCCTACGATCGATCGTCGACTTTGACGTTGTGTCGCCTTAATACGTGTATGTGTATACCTGTATATACATCGCAACGTATGTATAAAGAGATGAGAGCGATACTGCACGCGGATCGTCGACCTATATTGGCAGACGTCCCAAACTGCCGCAGTCGGGAAATTTGCGTGCATAAGTGGCTTAACCATTTGGCGCGCGCGTGAGGATTTTTTATTTTAACAGAGAAAAGCTTTTGTATGTAGGTAATTGTTTTTAATATTTTTAATACAATAAGGAGAGAAATAATGCGATGTGACTTATCGAATTGCGGAGAGGTGCGATAAGTAGTGCCTGGAAAGAATAATGAATCGACGATAAAGATGTCGTTAGTCACGCGGCGGCTTTGTGCCACTGCAGACTTTGAAACCGATGCGATTATATATATTTTGTTGTTTTTTTTTTTGCCTTGAGAGTTCTATGGATGGATGAGTGCTGACGGAGATAATTCGAGCTACTGATAAGTGAACGGCTGTGGAATTATTTTTGCAAACTATATACCGAGTTTTAATACGAAATTGCGTGATGTATCGCCAGGCAGTGAAGCTTGCATGATTCCCGTCTACTGCACGCAATTAAATAAAAGTAAGCTCGTGGAAAATTTATCACGCAGATAGCTAGATCATTCATGACTTGTACATATCAATGCCGAAAGTAAAGAGAGCCTGTTTCCTCCCCATCAAAATTTAACCTTGGATTCATTCGTATAACGCTGAATGATTAATGATCTGACTTTCCCAGTCTCACATATACACACGCGTCCCTACCGCATCCTTCGAGAACGTTCCGAGCATCAGCGAAAATTGCCAAATTGCTCGGAAAAACAATACGAGAGAATCACTATCTATGCCGCGACAAAACTACGTACAAAATACCCACGACACGAAACCGCAAAAAAAATCTTACCGCAGAAGCGGCTCTCGCCAAGGAGTCTCCCTTCTCGTTCTCTTCGACGTCCTCCTGATACCTCAGTCCATAACGAAACTCCTCGTCGTCCTCGTAGTACCTGTGCCTCGCCATTTTAGCTCCTCGAAAATTACTTGGCTCTTTTCTTTCTCACTTCCTCTCCATCTCTCTCTTCTCTCGAAACTCCAGAAATACAAGCTGTATAAGCACTGCTTCTTCTATACTTCTGACTTGAAGACACACTGGTAAACTCACATGATGACAAGGACGACAATCGTGTTAGCGGACGACGAGGAAGGATGTCCTGCCGGTGGCGCACGTCTGCGACGTAGGAGCTTGCAGCGCCAGGAGCGATCGTCGTCGCTGCGCAAGTTCCTCCGAGCAAGAGTGAGAGAGAGATGGAGGTAGACGGTATGGATTGATCCGATGTATTGCGCAGACGCAAACTTCCCTCTATAGCTATAGCTTAGCCGGTGCAGCGAGGGTTGCGTCAGGGACGTACTACTAGGGGGTGACTTTTTTTTTTTTGTTTCGTGATGATGGTGTCGTTGCACCGATCCGACTGTCTTATATACTACTGAGGAGAAAGAGAGACGACCGTGTGCGAGGAGGTTTATCGAACTGCTGATAAGGAGATCGATATATTGTGTGATGACGACGGTGTATACGTAATCTTTTGGAAGATCGAGATATCATTAACGCGAATTTAGAGAGATAGTATTATTATTTGTTTAGAAAAAAAATTTGGGAGGATTTTTTTTTTCTTTATTGATGATGACGATTCTACTTATGCAGGGGACGTCAGTGGGTTTTGTTATATACGTGAAAATTCGATATATACGGGTGTGTAGAGGTATTATGTAAAGATGGTTATGAATGCGTTATTATCTATATACGTACTGCGCTGTGCAGAGCTGTATCAATTTATTGATTTTCACAATTAAACTTATAGACTTATATACTCGCTATTTTATATTATCAACTCAACTGCATTGTTTTTTAAGTCAATTTGAACCGACGATAAGTTTTATAATTCAGAAACAATTACGAGAACAAAATACACCACCTGCTCATCGTCGTTCCCCGACTGACTCGTCTGAATGGTACCAACACCGACAGATCCACACTCTCGGCTCTTAATCAACACCACACAATCCAATTCTCTCTCTATACCGCAAAAATAACTCTTCTTCTTTCTCTCTCGCTATCTGCAGCACTTGGAGAAAAGAAACTTGTCTTGCAGCAACACGAAGCAACCGCTTATCTCTGCGCACTTGAGACGGGGTCGTCGCAGTAGTGTCTTCGAAGAGACTCTACTACAATATTACGTTTTGCGCTCGACTCCAGAGGCCCCGGGAGACGAATATAGAACTGCGCGCATCGAGCGCACATGTGTGTCTGTGTGCGGATATACGTGCGCTCACTCGCGGATCTCGAAATATAACCGGAGGAGAAAAAAAAAACACAAGACTGACCTGTGTGTGTTAGCGGAGTGGGTCGTATATTACTCTTGTTATTGCGGCTAAATGGATTGGGGAAGAGTATAATATATACAGAGGAAGTTTTTTTTTTGTTTGTTTGATGCAGATAAAGAATTTTTGGCAGGTGCAGAGACGTGGCTTCGATATTTCATGGAGATGAGATGGATTATTCGAGAAAAAAAAACTTGGCAGGGATGAGCTTCCTATATAATTCGAATGCTTATAGGTTCTGTTTTTTTTTCAAACCAACATCAAAATACATTGAGAGATACCGGAGTGCTGGGATAACTGCATGGAACAAACAACTTTTTCTTGTTTGTCGGCCCGTACCAATTAATATTAGAATTAGCAGTTATCGTTTTAATTACAAGATAATTGCAATAATTGGAATATCGTGTTGCTCTAAACTTGAGTTTTCTCGATTTTAATTACCGACATGCACCGCAGAATCAATTAACTTTTACATTATTTTGAAAACGAGTTTCTCGTAAGAACAGAACTATAGCACTCGGCTTTTATTCTACTTCACACACGCCGAGAAACTAAAAATATCTGTCTTTGATGAAATACGAGACGAAAATTTAAAAAAAATCTCAAGTATACCTTCCACAACCCTTAAACTCACACTTTACGGCATTAATTTAGAATTTAAATGCAGTCGACACACCGTAAGAAGAAACCCGATTACGAAAGTATGCGCCAAGACGCTAAACCACTACTTATAGGAGGTCAATTTGCAACGCGCGCGCTCGCTTCCGGGTGAAATAATCTTGTAAGGCAATGCGAAATCGCGCGTATGGCTTCAACTACACTCAAAGAAGTATCAGTTACAAATTTTTTTGATCATCCCCCTCGTTCGCATGTCTATACAGCTACATACATGCCGCTATATACAAAGTATTTTTTTAAAGTTGAGAATATCAATTTAAAAATAAAGCACAAAAATACCTGATGAATAGAATCATCTATCGGTGAATCTATAGCAGAATCAGGGTCGAGGTTACAACGGCGTATAATAAAATGGCGATCTGCAAGAGTCATGCGCGCGTCAAAGGGATGAATCGAGCTGGAAGAAATTCGCTAAGCGAAGGAGAGAGTTGGGGGCGGGACTGAGGTCGGATGTCCGAAGAGGAGTAGCGCGATGAGTCATACATCCTCAGAGCAGCTGTAAATCAATAAACGACATCGGGGAGTGTGTTTCCAGGCTGAATTTCACGAGAAAAAGTGTACATTCTATTTCTTGATTATAAGTCGCTTTATTTATTTTTATTCATTTTTTTTTTTTTGTTTCAGAAACTATCTATAATAATGAATAGATATTTCCAGCTTTAAAGACAGTAATAAATCTATTTCAATTTCCTCTACACACATAACATGTCTTTAACTCAACGAGGCTTCCGATTACGATTTAAAGAGACACAATAATTAACGGATTCGATTTAAAACCGGAAATCACGAGCCACGAGCCAGAACACACCCTACGCACAACTACAACGCGTGATTGCTAATTTTCGTCACTTTCCCTTTCGATCGAATTCTTGCGGGGAGTATACGAATAGCGCTAGCTGAATTGATTGATCGCGATTTGAACTGATAATTCGCTATTGTGCGTGAACTATATAGCAAACAAGGTTTGCGAACGTTGCCATTGCAAGATTCAATTATTTTCTTAAAAAGCGCAAATACATAAAATGACATTTTTCGTAAATGAGCCATCGAATTATACAAGCGTAAGAGGCAGAAAATGCCACTAGACTCAGGCAGTTATAGTATGAGTGAACTAAGCAGCAGGCCCAAAAAGACAGTTTTGGCACACAGGTGGCTACCGACCACTATATATACATTCTGCACGCAGATTTTGATGTGGATTATATAGAAAAGTACCTGTGCGCCATCTGTCTTCGCTAGCCAGAAAGTTCAAGCGGTAGGGGAAAGGCCAGTCCAAAACTGTTTTGTTTTACGGCTACTCGTGCTTAGAGCTACTAAGACTGATTCCGTATGCTCGTATAAAGCTATAGTGTGGCGGATCCTTATTTCTTCGTGTTCATATTGTAAACAAGCTTCGTGAACGTTGCCAATGCAAGATTCAATTATATTTTCTTAGAAAGGAAACACATAAAATTTAAGTTTTTCAAATGAGTCTCGCGTTGAAAGATTTACGATACACGTGGTTGTAAATCTAATTTAAAATTTTGATTTGTTTCAACTCGTGATATATGCAACAGAAAAGTCCTTCGAGTGCCGAACTTTCATCCGCGCCGATTATCGTTACGTCTGATGAGAAAAGCAATTTTGCAACGACGCATACAACAAATTAGATATCATAAGTATAAAATTTACGAGCGTTAATTTTTTTATTGCCTCTTAACTTTCCAATGTGAGAGCGAATCAATAAAAACATCAGAAGCTGCATTCTTCAACAGTTGGAAAAATTCATTACGCACACGTATATACGCATCACAATCGATTCGATCCACCAAAAAATTCCAACAACAATATGCCGCACGCGTGTATAATACCTCATAAAAACTCCGTCTTATCGAATCGCTCAATCTATATAGTTGGTCGATAAAAAGAGAACCTCCTCCTTCAGCAGTAAACTTGTCACTCTTTTTACCGGACACCCAATTTAAACGCGGACTGCAGTCCAATTTGCGCACATCCGGAGAAAGTCGCCCGCCGGCGGCGTTAAAGTCCAGCAGCAGTCAAAGAACCGCGCGGGGAATTCAAAAATCGCGCAGGTCGTGCGTTGTTATATATATACAATCGAGAGGCGAGGAATGAAAGTATGCAGGAGCGGAAGCTCGAAATTCCCGAAGCGTACGAAGGCGTGACGAGGAATCGCATGTGTTCTCTTCTTTATTGCTATTGCAGTGGCCTATACGATGATGGCTTAATTAGCTCTATCGGTTCTGCTTGCGCAAGAATCGCGAGGATATGCTAATTTACGAATCGTTGTTATATATGAGCACGTGTCACATTGTGTAATGTTCGGAAATTAGATCGGAGAAAGAAGAAAGTTACGTTATGAAGAAGAAGTTTCATATTTTTAATAATACAGTGAAATAAGAAATCTCCGAAGAATATCCTAATGATAATACCTTCCCATTACCCGCGGAGTTCGGAGAGAGAATGGCATAAACTCCTTTGTGCCGTCGATCAGTAGCAGAGGTAGATATAAATTCTCAACTGCGGCGGTAGCCAATTGTCTCCTCCGCAAAACAAACGAGCAGTCATCTTCATTTTTCCATTTCCACACGTATATATACAGACACGCCACGCTCTCTTCTCCTGCCTCTTCTTCGCACAAAAAGAGGAAGCATCACACAATGGCATTGTGCTGCCTTATAGCGCAGGTCTTCAACCGTGAATGAACATAATAGCACACGTACACTCGGTGACTTATGCAGTATGTATACTATATACATCGAATCGATATCGTTCTTTGAGGAAACTCTGAGATAGAGGAGAGAGAGAGGCGAGAGAATTAAAGCGGCCGGGTTTCTATATATATAAGGGATATGGATCTGGAAATTTGCCGAAACTGGCAAGTGTCTTATCGGATAGTCTATCGGAGACGATGTTCGTTGTGTATACGGAGAGAAAGTATCGTGGCTTGGGTTTCGCGAAAAATGGAGATCGAGAGCCGCTGTGATTTAAATTGCTTCTGGAGGAAGAAACTCTAATAATACGAGAGCGGGGTATAATCTTGCGCTTTGTAATTAGACTCGCTGGAAATTAATCGTTTCATACTTATAAGGTAAGATTGTGCTTCTCGATATATTTAGCTGCAGCTCAAATTTGTTATAAGAAAAACAGAGAGAGAGAGAGGGAGAAAGATCCTTCGGAGTGACAAGCCGAACGAGCTCGTGACTTTCGTTTTAACGACCCTTTTCTCGCGGTCAAATAAAATTTTCCACATAATAATAATGAATCATATTTATACGCGAGTGCAAATCATCGCCGCAACATAAAACGTCGACGCGTGGCATCGTAAACCCACATGGATATATACAAGTGATGTATTACTCTCGGAAATTTCTCCAAATTCACAGAAAACTTTTCACCCACGATAAAAAAAAATATACTGTCAGTCAGTGTCAAGCCAAAGAGGAAGAGGCCGTTGAACCTCTTTGAACTTGAGTCGCCGGCCGGCGGCGCGTAATCAGCTGGCCGCGAGCGTATACATCCATTATCCGAACCCGGCGGCAAGCATAACTGTGCACACTCTGAGTTTATGTATATATACACACACGCGCGCAAAGCGGTACTAAGGGACACGCGCGAGGTGCGGGAGATGATGATGATGATCTCGGAGAAAAATCGAGGTTTCATTTTTAACGTGGAAGAAAGTTCGAGAGAGCTTTCTATTTGAAAAAAGATCCTTTCAAAAACTTGTGTATCTGGAGGTAAATTTCTTAGATCGCGGATAAGAGATAATACAGCTTTTAAAATTCAATTAAGCTTCGAATTACGATTTAGATAAAACAATATCCACTTATATCACTCAGAAGTCTAAGAGAGAGAGAGAGGTATCTAAAATAAGCTCGCAGGAAATTTATGTCCGAGAAATTCACGCCTGTCGGTTTTCCCGTATTTAAAGGCTTTTAATTGAGCATGTACGCGCTGCTGCCGTTGTCGAGCTTATCGGGTTACTTACGACCGCCGGATTTTTTATTTTCGAATATATATACCCACACATACCGGGCGCGGGAGTTGAAAGGGTGAAAGCGCGCGCCTCTTGATTCACGATTAAACTCTCTTAAGAATTTTTTTCGCGGATATAAGAGCGAGTGAAGGGAAATTTTCGGCGAGGGACATTCCGATATGGTTCTGAATTTTAAGGATCGACTTTATAATCTGCTTGCTCTCTGATGGTGTATACAGTGTTGCGGAGCTTGTTTTCGCTTAATATACGTTCTCTCTCACTGTGTTACGGTTAATTACTGAGCCGGGACACGCAACTGATTGTGCGATCAATTTAGAAAGTGCGAGAGGTGTATATGTATACCTGTTTTATACAGTATAACTATCATTTAACCGATATATCGCTAATTATTCAATTACTCTTAATATACCTTGTTGTATATTTTTACCTCGAAATTCAAGTTCTTAAATATATAACGAGAGTTCGAAGAAAATCTACAGTCTTATATACTCAACCGCGGAATCCAATCTCATTTTTCAAAACAATACCGCCCATAATCACAGCCTCTTCAACACGATGAGTCTTCCGTCGAAATATAACGGCGATCCGTCACGGTCGAATATATGCGGGCGTCGTGTCGTCACAGCTACAAGTAGTAAGAGTCGATCTACACGCGGCAAGACGTCGAGAGTGAAAATAGAGCGCGATTTTTTGCGCCGATGTGTATATGCGAATTGAATTCCATAGTGGATCGATTGTTATATATACGTTGCTTTTTTTCATCGTTGTGTATCGTGAGTAGGAAGTTTTTGTATTAGGAGTAGTTGCTTCACTTTCAGTGAAATTTTCGGGTTAGCTGGGCGGTCGAGTGTAAAGCGCGGCCTTAATTGAGGATTTTTTTCTCCTCGAGGTTTAATTGATCGGAATGCGGAGAAAAAGAGACTGGGTCGAATTATGAAGATGAGATTTCGATTTTTTTCATTCGTTAAAGCGTGTCTTCGTTGTTGTTATTATTATATTATGATACATCGGATTTTTATCGTTGAAGTACGAAATGAAAATTTATAATATTAACGACTCTTGGGAAGGTAAACATTATGCAATGTTACGGTTTTTGCTCGCGAGCACGTTAGAAAAAAGAAGCTCGCAGATATGCCCCATTGTAAACGTCAGGTACACAGAGATCTTGATTAAGAAATCCCGCAAGAAGCAGGTTTTGCACTACGGCGTCTTATATAAGCGAAGGAAGGAGAAAAAAAACTCGTCCTAGTCAGCTCTATTCTTCTTCTAATTGAAGCTTTGAATCATACGTCTAGTTGTAGCTCATCTGGATATTACTCTGGTATAGAGCCTCTATTAGAATTATACCTCTACGATCACGAAGCGATTAAAAGCCTTTTTAGCACAGCAACCGCGACGACGTTTGTGATATTTCATTAAATCCACGCTTGAACGGCTGCACCCGTGAAGAATTCGCCTTTTTTGTCTCGGCGAAGGCCACTATAAAGAATGCCTCTCTCGGATTTAAATTTATTGCAAAACACAGTGTATAGAGAGACGCGAAATGAAATTAGGGAACTCGAACACGTGCAGAGCCTGAATTCTGGGAAACCCGTAAGTATAACTCAGCCGTTTCTCAACCCGAAGATATTCGAATTGTATATAATAACTTTAGTGTTTTTTATAACCCAATAACACTACTCGCCGGGCTGAAAGAGCCATAAGAGCAATCAACTCCGGCTACAGATACACAAACGCACACACGTGTACAGAAACTCATCTCTCAAAGCCCACAATATTAGTTCCACGTCGAGTGTGATAATATTCGCGTGCGCAGCGCATGAAATTCGCCTGTCATCGTTCCTCTGTATATACAAGTACCTACATACAGGTTCAAAACCCAAGCGCGGCGAAAGTCGGTCCGTCACGAAGTCAGGCGCAAGATGAAGATGACACGCGAGCGCGCGCGCGCAGAGTCGCGGAAAAACGCTAATGAGACTGACGGCAGAGTGAGAGGTGATTTACGAGATCTGAAGAGGCTTCGTGGAAATCGTGTGCATGTGCGCGCGCGCGATCGGAGATTTGACTTTTTCGTGGTTATATACAGACGCTCACGTATTCTGATGATGGTTGTTTTGCTTTTTGCCGTTAAATGTGGGGAGAAATTTACATGTAGAAAGTTGTGTTCGAGAGGTGGCTTTATAATGGCTGAGATTATTTTCAAGATATATGTATGTATAAGAGAGGATTTTTAGAAAAGTTTCTTGGGGTAATTAGATATGATATCATTGCTCAAGTGCTTCTCTCATTGTAGTTCTCGGTCAATGCTTCGAGCGCTGACATAAGCGACGAAATTAGTCATGTGGATCAGAGTTACGAATTTAAGTGTGTCCTCGTTACGAGATTACGGTGCTTTTGACACGGTGTGTGTGTGTGTACTAATGAAATCCACTATTTTTTTCTCCTATAGTTATTATAATAACGCTAATTGTAATAACCATATTTATTTCTAACGAGCGCAATCCTAATTGTTTATCACGCATTTATGAATAGAAACTTGGAAAGTAGGTTCGAAAACGAACCGATTCGAATTAACGTAAACTAATCCCCAGCGGCATATCCACTATAACTCCTCATCAAGAACAAGCAAATTGGTATAGAAACCGATTCCGCGTATCTCCAGTGTAAATCTCGACTTTCATTGAAAATCTCCCCCGTAAACTAGAATCTCTCCATAAAGATCGCAAACATCGTTGCACTCGACAAGCTTCTCCACATAAATCATCTGAGCTCGATTCACCGAAAGGACATTCCTCTCTCTCTTTCCCTCACAAAAAGAAAAAACAAACATCAAGCCCATATCCCGTTATAATCCATCCCACACAACCTGCATCTCGGTAATAACTCCAACTCGGTACTATAACGTCTCTTCTGCAGGACGATTTCTCGTTTTTCAAGGCACGCGCGCGAAATCCGTTACATCGAACTGCAGCAGCAGCAGCGAGAAAGTCACGAAGAAAGAGGAAAAAAGTCACGTCGTCATTAAAAGGGCTATTGTTGTGTATATGATCGTGAGAGAGAGAGGACATCAGAGCCTAGACCGTGGATTTCGAAATTGACCGTAAAGTTCGCGTGAAATTTCACGGGCGCGCCTACGCACGCGAACACACTATGGATCGCGTGCGAAACGCTCGTGGACTTGATTTGCATGGGAAGATTTTTATTGTTGTGCTGATGGTGGAACAGCCTTTTATATTGTACGGCTTGCATGCATGAGCGAGGATGTCGTGAAGCTTTTTTCTTTTTTGTTTGATCGTGTTGTGTGTGTGTTGACCTTTGACCTCTGGATGAGGTTCTTTGTGGGAGGTGTTTGTGTATTCGCAGCGAGGAATATTTTTGTAATTGATGTATGTATATACCTGCGGAGGCATAAATTTGCGGTACACGTACTGGAAATGGGTTAAGCTTACCGATGAGGAAGCTTGCTTACGTATTATGGTTATATTACGGAGACACGAAAGTTTCGAAAGTCAAAAATGTATATGCGGTGTTTATACTTATTGTGATAAATATATATCCGGATTAATGAAAAGCGCCTGTTTCTGATTAATAAGATACTTAAAATAATTACGGCTAATTTATAGATTTTGCTGAGAGATATAATACTATGCCTAAGATCACAGCTTCGACACATACCTCGAGATAACTTTAAACGTATATTTTCACTTACGGGAATGCGTTTTATATATAAGCTTCGTGTAATTATCCGCTTCACGTGTTAAGTTCATTCGATTCGACGCGCTTTGCCGATCCGATCAGATTTATCAATTACCTGATTACAACGTTTCGAGATGAAACTTTCTCAAAGTGAAGACTTTATTTATACGTCCACGAGTATAGTGTGTTTAAGTGCAATAAACCCTGTACACACATGCATTCGCTCGTAAGTCCAAGTGTCGAATATTAACAGTTACTTAAGAAACGCATAGCTTATATACGTTATCGATAAAAGCGTCTGATAAATCTCAGCGTTAAACGTCTCAATTTCACATATACATTATATACGTAAAAAACACATCCAGCCTCTCGATATTCAAATTTTTGCAACATCTCGATAAACTCCGCAAAACTACGCATTACGTTTATAAAATATCGAATTTCACGCCGACGCGTAATAAATAAGCAAATTTACCGCAAACTCGTTTATTCGCAAAAGCCGCACACAGCCTCTCTCTCTCTCTTGCGTATAATATAACGAAGTATAACTTAGTCGCTCTCGTGCATTAACATGTAAACGTGCATCTTACGACAATTTAAAATTTTCACACGCGAGAGCCGACCTCGCGCGCAATTAGCATTCCGCCGCGCAAAAAAGAGCGAAAGGTATAGTGAGAAAGAAGAGGCAGAAAATAAAATCCTGAAATTGCGGTGTGTGCCATTGTGAGCAACATCTGCAAGTGCGAATATAGATAATAGAGGTAGTACTTCTGCTGCTGCTGCTGCCCTAAGTATGGTATACATACATGTGTGTGTGTGTGTGTGTGTGTGTGGAAGACACGCTGTGAGCACACATACCGGTTTTCGTGTTGCGCCGCGCGTAACATGCAGATAATAACGAGCGCTATTAATCATAACGGTTATGCGCAATTTTTTTTTTTTTTTTTTTCAATTTCGTTGCTGATCGTTGAACTCTGAGGATATGGGTGACGTGTGTGAACTCGTGAGGTTATGATGTGAGATGATGGGTTTTGTCGACGAGGTGATCTGTTCGAACGGTTACAAGATGTTCATTGCGATGGTATAAAGATAAATCTGTCAGTGTTGGATTAGGTCGAGCTTTCGATACGGTTATATATTAGCACAGGATATTGCAAAGAGAAGAAATTTGTCTTACAGAGGTGATGTATGACTGCAAAAAGTTTTAATTATGCGAGACAAGTTTTTTCACGATGATGATTATACTTGTGCAACGACGATCGTCAGGATAGTTTTTCATTTTTTTTCAATCCGAGAAAGTAAACAGTCTTTATACACCCTGTACAATTATATTTATCTTTTTATGATTGCCATAAACATTTCTATCACACAGCACACCTATCAAGCCGCAAATCAAACCGGTGATCATGACAGAACGTTTTATCGTTCATAAAAAGCTCCGGAGTAAAAAAAAAACCCAAGTCTTCATTACACTTTAATTTACAAGCAAAGAAATGCATTAGGCGAATCATTAATTTTTCATACGTCACGATACCTATCGAACTATACGTATTAGAAAGGCCTCCGCCGCCGCGCATACCTCCATATACCTTATAGCTCACGAGCTTTCGACTATAATTGGACGAACTCCAAGTCAAAAAATGAACTGGCTTTCTTCAAATAAAATCATTAATAGGGTCATTATCCAAGCCCCCGGTGTTTGTTTTCCTCCTACATATGCACCCATTCATCACTGAAAAGTCCTTTCGATAATAACCGCTTCATCTATACCGATACACGTCCCAATAACCTTTTGTTCGATCACACCACCTCGCACAGAAGTGGGATCAACGAACCGGTCAAAAAAAAAATCGGAGACACACCGGCTCTTAAAAAAAAAAAAAAAAAAAAAACAAACGGCGGCGCATTCTCTCGGCCACAGCAGTTTACCGCGGAGAGCTGCTGCAGTGGAGAAGGAAAACGGGTCATACGGCACACGAAGGATCTCCTTTTACCTTTTACCGCGATGCCGATTGCTGCCGGCGGCGGCATTCCACTCTATACACGCCGGCCAGCCCGGTTTTCCCGCGCGTATGTGAACGATGGTGATTGACAAGAGTCGGCCGGAAAATTCGCGTTAAGCGGCCTACTTTTTCATCGATTTTCACGGGAATCGCTCGATTTAGAGATCGGTATAATAAGTGTACCTAATGTATATAGAGGATGACTGGCTGTCGCTTCAAGGGCGACGCTGCTGGAACGGAATGCTATAAGCGAGTTACAGAAAGCAAAAGAAAAGCGTTTTTTTTTTAATTGGATCGATTTACTTTTTGGAAAGGAAGCAAACGATCGTAAAGAAACACCTTCCTCTCGGTATGTTTTTATTGCGTATATCAGGCCAAATGGGCTTAATATCACTAATTAATGGGATCAGATATAGGCTGAGATGTAATGATAAAGCCGAAGCAAACAATGGAGGAAAAGTTGGATCGAGTCACGGTATTTTGCCTAGAGGCATTAATATTCATGAGAAACTCTTGAACAGTTCAGTGATTTTAGGGATGCTGCGCCCGCGCCTGTGTTATACTCTACATAATAACTCTCATATGCGAAATGCCCTTATAATTAGCAATGTTCGACTAATAAGGAGAAAATATGCTGATTCGCGGTTTCTATTCTCATTCTAGCAATCGTCGAGCCAAGAAATTTTCAATTATGAAATATACCGTGTAAAGTCACGGTTGTTAACTAGAGGCAACGTTATATACTTTAAACAAAAGGCTGTAAAAGTATTTCTGTTTATTTTTCAAGCTTAAGGTCTGCGCCCAAAGTGATTACCGTCGCAGGTACACGTCGAATGTATTATAAGAAAGTCCATCAGCCCTGAGTGCATCTCTGCATTCCAATCTTACAACCTATACCCTCTACTTGTATCGCATTACCCGAAGTTGCGCTCTATCAACTCACTCTCTTGACCTTAACGTTGTAAATCAGATTTTTCTCCGCGATATCGACCCGGTATTGACTTAATGAAGGCTTTATGTCTGCACTTAAAGCCTGATCTAAAAAAAAAAAATGATTCGATATAGATTGCTCGTATTATTATTATAACCTCCAGGCACACACACACACATACTTCTATCATATAATGGACAATTCAAAATAATTTTTGAGCTACATCAAGATACATAAACAACTCTATACATCAGTCTATAAGCCAAGACAAAACAACAATATCGCAGTATATTACACACAGCCGAGAAAAATCCCGGCCAATATCCGCACAGCATATACTCGTCGTCACAATCGAACGAGTATCGGCGATTGATTGGACGCGCGCGGCGCGAGCAACGGCAAAAAAAAATGATTAAACACAATGCCGGTCATGAAGAAAAAAAAAGGAGGAACGGAATCGCCGGCGCCGACCCACGTCGAATTCGTGAGCGGTGAAAGAGCGAAAGTTTAACGAAGCAGCCCGGCATGTACATAAAGGCTCTCAAAAAGACTGTGTGCGCGCACGATCGGCCGCGGCGTTTTTCTCCTATATACAGGGTATTATGTACATTTTTGCAACGGCGAGAAAGAGACTCGCGAAAACGCCCGGCTTGTTGAGAGAGAGGTTGTTGAATTCTGAAATTGCTGCAGCGCGCAATTTTGAGATATGAAAAATGTAACGGTTGTTGTAAAATTTAAAGGAAGAGTGTGTTGACCTATATAGTACACACTATAGTATAGCTCTTCGTATATATATATGCGCGTATCTCTCGAGTGGATGGTAATTCATCGTTCTTGATGAGGAATCCAAGACGCAATATATAATACCAAAGAAAGAGTATATAGAAAGTGCTTCTTGTAATTATACGCCGAGTAGGCGTACATATAAACCTGCATGAAAGAACTTTTCTCATCCTTCACATATGCGCGCAGTTACCTTACTTTTTTCGTGTCTCTCTTATTCCTTTCTTACTCTGTTTTCGCTTTGACAATGTAAGTGTTACGAGTCTTTGTGCGTATGACTTTCTGTTGGGGTCTGGGTATATAATGTGGGATATAATCAGTGCTACGCAAAATGATGGGGATTCAAAGCTGTTAATGATGAAGAAAATTGTATTTATTTTATAAATTGGGATTATAACTCTGTGATTGCGGCTTTGGAAATGAGATATTTTGTTCGTGAGCGATGGTAATAGAGAAGGTTGAATGATTAACTTTACTCTTCTCACGTGTAAATAATAGCATTACAATTCACGTATTCCACGAAGTGTTGCAAATGTTGTCCACTTCACCAAGGCTCTTTAGCAATTCCAAAGATTTTGCAAACGAAATACTTCACACCGCGTCAATTTTCTCAAAGAATAGAAAAGGTGAGCGACGGTTACAGACAGTAGCGTTCCATTCTTGAAGGAGAGAAAAAAAAGGAAGTCGGTATGGACATATAGAAAGGCATTTCTACAGCTCAAAGACTTGAATGGCTTTTGTAAACCTGTAATGAAACCGGTGTGACTATTTATGTGTGTGTGTGTGTGAATGTGGATCAGTGTCTTCTTTTTTCTAGATAATTGCCGTTTATCTCACGTTATCTATACTGGTATTATAATGCCGAAGCCACAGGAGGGTTTGAAAGTTTCCGACATTTACAATTCCGAAACCTGAAGAAAGCGCTTTTCTACAAAAAAAAAAACTGGTCTCGCAATCTTTTAAGGACTTAGAGAAGCTATTCTTGAATGAACAGTCTTTAAAAAATATTATGGCCTACAACAGACGAGTTTCACCGACTAAATACCTGAGCAAACATTTTCACATGCCCTTCAAGCACATCAGCACAAAGCTCTTTTCAGAGCATCTCACACGTCAAAGCAGCATCGAATAATTTCATAAAGCTCAATATATCGCCTCCCGCACAGATCGCACACAAATCTTCTTGATCGATAAATCATCGTGAGGCCACAATAAAGGCCCTTAATAACCCGGACGAGACTCTAATCGCTCCAAAGACAGACACACACACACGTTAAAAGTGAGAGCGTCGTCGTTGCGTCAGGCTGTGTACATGAAGGAATTACACTTTCGTGTACCGCGTCGATATATGAAATTGATCCCCGCGAGCTATATGGATATATATAGTGTACACATATACAGAGAAAGAGAATCGAGTGGATTGATACCGAGTGTGAATGGCACCGGAAGGTTAACGATCTGGAGATCGTGTTTGTGAGTCTATGTTCTTTTTTTCAATAATTATAAGTCACTTTGACGGGGTATAACTTTTTCATATTTGAAAGTATATACACGTCAGATTTCTATCACTAGAAGAAGCCTCTTAAGGACGATAAAAAATGAAGCAGACATTGCATAATTCCACGATGCTCTCCTGAACAACAAAACGACAATGCAGAAACAGGTTCGCACAGTCGGTGTGTTGCATAATCGTGGAATAAATTCCGTCTCTCTCGTGTATATATTATACCCTCGTTCAGGTTTCCATGAAAAATAAAAGAACCACAGAGTGGCATCCGTTAAACAATGAACGAACGAACGTGCGAACAACCTGCGCTTAATTAAACCAAACGAAACTAGAAGTTAATACGCGATCTTACGCAAAAAGGGCGACTTTATTGTATACCCCTTTCTCAATGAAAGATTTACGGCAAGTCTATAACCGAATTTTTCTCGCCATCGTAGAAAAGCACGTACCGCATTCCAACCTACGCCCAATGCGCCCACGTCCCCGATTTTTCGCATCTCTTGGATACTACCGATCTCCGACGTTGCATTAACGTCGCGATGGCCTCGATGCGCTCTAGGATCTAGTTTGACGCTAACGTGTGTCCATATACTACTTTCGAGCATCAGCGAACTTTCTTCCGTCGCGTGCCACACGGGCTCCGAAAAAGAAGTGCGCGTTAGTTGGTGAAATTGCGGATAGGAAGCGGAGAATCGTAAAACGTTGGTAAGTATATTTGAGAGGTTGACTTTTACTTTAGGCATTCTTGAAGAGCTTTATTGTCTTTGAGGTTTGGATTTTTAGTTGGAGATGAATATTTATACAGTGAGAGATTTTGCTGTGCAAGCAACGTATACAATCGGTAATAAAACAGACGTGTGTGTATATATTGCGAGAGTTTCATAAATATTAAATCATTTTGCAGCAACAAGTAGTTGCAAAACTGCTTAATTCTACTTACTCCCACGTTTCGTATTTGCGATCAAAACATTCGTGTAATCGGCTTTACACAATAATCTTCGGAAGTCAAGAATCCGGTAGCTCCATAAAATAGAAAAATTTAATCCTACGAAACCCAGTAATAGTATATATCCCTTTCTCTATATAAACAACGCCTGCGCGCAGTACAACCATACACTGCATAGAGATCAGAAACCGAAAGGACATAATTCAACTCGCGTCCACACGGTGGACACTGTATGTCCATAAAGAAACAGGAAGTCTCGCGTGTCACGTCACTCTCGTTGTGTAGATATATAATACACAGCACACTAGAGCGAGTCAGCTGACGTCACGCTCTCCTGTTCTTCCTCATTCGCATCTCTATAATTGTTTTTCTGTGTCTTGAGTCGAAAAGAAAGCCATTGTATATATACTGAGAAAAAAATCCTTTTGACGCGAAAAAATTCCTCTAGATTTTGATACCTAAACGATTTCCTTTTGCAAGGAACAGAATCCTCTTGAAGAGAAAGAAGTTCATTTTGAAACGAAAGCTCTAATTTTGTACCAAAATTAATTCCTTGTTTCCCAAGAGGATTCTAATCGTTGCAAAAGGAAATCGTTTAGGTATCAAAATCAAGAGGAATTTTCTTGCGTTAAAAGGATTTTTTTCTCAGTGCAGTATGGGAGGTAAAAAAGGGGTATATGATGATATATGAGAGACTTACCTGATTCTTGGAGGGCTTCTTTTCCATGATGCGATAAGATGGCGAGTAGCCGGATGCTGCGATGACGGCGCCCGCCTTACGGGATACGCATTGCCCCATATAGGCCTGACGTTCTCACCCGAGCACAACCTGCCGACAGATACGTTTATCAGGAGATTAGTCAGATGTGTGCGTGAGAGAGTTTCGCGATGGCTCTGATCGATTAAATCTGTGCGTATATTATAGCGTTAAGTGCTCCAAGGTCTTTTTTGGGCAAAGAGAGGCTTCATTTTTCGTATTGAATATTTTTTTTTTTTGGCATCAAGGAAGTCGATGAAATAGTTATCATTAATCACAATTTCATTTCTCACCGGCACTTTTGATGTGCGCGCGGGAAACGTGTAATTACGTACGTTTCGCAGTGTATATAATATAAAATCAATAAATATTTGTTAGCACCTCGTAAAGATGAAGTATATTTAACTGCGCGGCTCGATCTCTTTGCACAAAAAAAACGCACCAGATATAACATTATTATTCTATTACAAATCGCATTAATATATTTTGCAAGCACCTCCATCAGCATAGAAACAGCAAACCAGTCTATGTGTATACACTTAGATATATATAATTCACAAGTTTTCCCATCTCCGCAACCAAAACCAGAAACCCGAAGAGGTGAAAGTACCTATTCTTAAATTACGGTTAGCGTCACAAAGGTGAGAACACGCGCCACAGGCCGCAGAGAAGAGTGTAACAGTAGTCGTGAGCAATAAACATGAAAATTAAATTAGTACACATAGATAGCGAGTCTCTCACTCTCTTTTTCAAGAGAGTGCAATTGCTTATTATGATTATGCAGTCGTGGTGCGGTGTTGTTGCTCATCGCCGCAGTCGCTGCTGTGAATTTCTTCGTTACAGAGCTGGTATAGAAAGTGCTGCTCTGCCGATTAGCTGAAAAGAATCTTGTGTATTAGGCTTGTAATCTTGGCTTTCATATCTTTCTGCGAAAACCGCGAGGGTTATATAAAAATCCAGAGGGAAAAGAAGAGTGATTCTCGATCCGTGAAGGCGAGAATCCAAGGATTTATGATATTATGCAGTATTATTATATATCGATTATTATGCCGCGATGACTATTATATAAGTAAAATATATACATTATAACTGTTTTTATAAAACAAAGTATATTATTCCCATATTAAATTCCACCAGCTGAAGGCAAATCTCATTAACTCCAAAAAAAAGGTAATCCCTCCTCAAAACGCACCCCATATCACACACACACACATACAGAGCCGTCGTGTTTTCCAATTAAGTCCCATCCTCCCACACAAGCCTACAGTCTTCTCAGAGAGTCGCTCCTAATGACTCCCACGATTAATCTCCCGGGGAATAATAAAGCGAGCGGCTCTTCGCATAGCTGCAGGAGGATGCACAGCTACTCGCTGGCGAATCTCGTTCTGCGATCGCGATTTTACTTTACACTATATAACGTGTACGTAGCTGATGATGCTGCCGCAGGGCTTCTTTAGGAATGACGACGGCTCGAAAGCAGGTTTTCAGTGCGCACACGTATATAGTACTTTTTTTGGCGGACGCCGGAGGAATTTTCGAAGAGGCGTGGAATTTTTACGAGGGGATGCTTGGAAGTGGCTTTAAAAAAGTGTATAAGAGGAGTTGAGAGTCTTGTATTCGAAGTTGCGACAGAGTTAGATGAATAAGATATCGACGTGTTGTATACAACACTCTAGTGCAAAACGCGAATTTGCGCTGCTTTCCGGCTATGGCTCTTATCTGATAGCACGCCACGTTTGAATTAATTATTTCAATTACAAGTGGAATGAAATTTCCTTCTCTTTTTTTCTCTTTCTCGGCGTTAAAGCCCAGATTCGATCTCGAACAAAGCGCGCGCGGCGAGAATAGTTCAATCAAACTCGAGATGGAAACCTCGCGATAGTTCCTGTTTCAATATACAAAACGTCAGACGACGCCTGTATATATACAAATATATCATCAGATAGTAGTATTTTATAAAATCGTATAGATATCCTGTTAAAAAAAGCGATACACTCCTTTTTAACGGATCGATAAACCGACGATCATTCATAATATACACCGCCTGAAGAGAGCAAAACAATAAAACGTGTCCGAGCACGATTATGACGGCCTGTAAACCGTAATTTTTACGAATAATTTTTATGTAACCCCAAAAAGTACTATACAGACGGAATAAATCAAACGATAAATTCCGCGATCGCGCTTTCGGAGCCTGTGATGTCTTGTATAGCTGTATATACAGCGCACTGCAGGCTCTCTTTATTGCGCCGTTTGCAAGCGAGCGAGAGTCTGAAAAACGCCGACACTCGTAAAATGCCGCGGCGAGAAAGGGGATACGCTTTGATTTCGTAAATTTTTTTCGAACTACCGTCTGTATACGAGAGGTGAATACGCTCAGGCTAAATAAAAAGGAACCGCAGGTTGTGTGTACGAGAACTGGTGGTTAATTTTCTTGGTTAAGATATATGGTTGAAATTGAGTTAGTACTGTGTAAAAAATTCTGTTTTTTTTGCTTTGAAAATTAAAATATGCTGTAATAAGGATACGTATATTATATATGACAGTCAGCAGAATATTTCATTGAGGAAAGGAATATATATGAGTATAAAAATTATAATAATAATTGATAAAATGTTGGCAACTATAAGTTATTATTCCATATAGTGTAAAATTGTTTGTTATATAGTCAGAATTAAAAAATTGAATAAACGCTAACGAAGGTGTTGAAATCAGTTTTCAAAATGTCAACTATTAAAGATTAGCAGGTAAGGTAAAATTAATGAACTATTATCAAAACGTGTCGCGAATGAAGTTATTGTGAAAATTAAAATCGATGATAAAAACAACAATTTACATCAGATATGCGATCGCGTAGTAAAGCTGTAAAGTTGCATTATTTAAAATTATTATTATTATTCACACTTGCCGTCCCGTGGCCTCATAGTTAATGATGTATATATAGAATCTAACATAAGGATATCTGACAAGAGCAACTAAATTAGTATCAAAAGGGGCACAAAGAAACTCTGTTTAGAGCATACTATATGATTCCAAAGTTTCTCAATATTGTTTCAATGATTTGTCTTTGAGATTTTGGCTTTACTATATACTTTACGCATAGATAAAAGTATCCTCGACAAAAGACTGGTACATTGACAAAGTACCCTAGATAAAATTAAAAAAGGTTATAATTTGTAATTGTAATTTATAGCATGAGCGGATTGAAAAGTATTTTATATATTATACATCATGGGGGAAAGTGGGAGCAGCGGAAAAGAGGTAAAATATGGTTCACAAACCTCGTCTTCTTTACACCATGTGTCGTTGAATACGGAAAACACGATTGGCGTCCAGTTCGAAACGCACTTTTTCTTAACATCGATGCGTCCACCTGATGTAGAATAGCCAAGATAATCAGCTCCAATATTTTGAAGAGGAAGGATATGCTTTACAAAAGGCGGCACAACGAATCTTTACCAAATAGAACCCCCCCGCCCCCAACCCCGTATAGGTTCCGCCCCTTCTACCTAGGCCTGAAAAAGAACCTTTCAGGATTTAACCC
>UCOJ01000927.1:0-54546 GCA_900474305.1 Cecidostiba fungosa | reverse complement strand
TAGAAATGTCTCAAAAATATTAGCTCGCGCGAGATACGTCGTTCTTGAAGCCGCGGCTGAGATACGTCGTTCTTGAAGCAGCGGATAAGATGCGGCGTTCTCGAAGCCTCCGCCGAGATACGTCGTTCTTCCACTCAGGCGTCGATATGTTTTCTGATTCTGAATTCCAGATTGACCATTCCGTTCAATTGTTATGATGAAAAAAGTGTTTTTTTTCATGATAAATAAAAAACGATAATGTCTACTTTCTGTAAAAATTTTAAGCCATTGAGGTGAATAGTTTTTGAGCTAAAATTCGAAAAATAAAAAAATGGGTTTTCTATGTCGTACGGTTACGAGAGTAAAAAGGCTTAAATTAAGTTAAAATTTTGGGGAAAAGAAAGATCTTTTGACTAAGTTCTTTTTGCAGCTTATGAAACCGATTAGTTTAAAAGATATTAAGATTCAAATTCTTTGTCTCTCACCCTGTATACCCTGCATAACTAAAAATTATTATTTTTGTAAATTCTTATAATTCGCTAATTAAAGCTCAGAATGTTTTGAGAAAATTCAAGGTTTCATGAGTTATGTGGTCTATTTGTCATATAAATTGTAATTCATTTCATTAAGTAAATCCTGAGAAAAAGAAATCGCAAATAAAAATGTTTGGTCTCTCCTACATGAAGCTATTAAATTTTATTTATTGGAACTGTTTTATCTATCGGAACTATAAATTTGATTGGAGGAAGCTACGTGCCAATGAATTAGCAGCGGTTTTTATTCTGTCTTGCTATCGTTATGCCTTACCCTGTATCTATCCCTTTTCCTATTTTGAATCTCTACCCTTTTTTTAATTGCATTATACGGACATGATTGACCTTTTAGAAGAACACACATAGAAATAACATAGAAGGTTCGGCATATTATTTAACATCCCCCCTCTCTGCTCCCTTCGCTCGTGAACTCACAATTTCTAATTTGAACTTTCATGGTTGATGTAGGGTGATCATGTACAGGGTGATCAGATTGTCGCTCCCAACGAAGAGTAACACATTCAAGAAAATCTATTTTAAATTATCATTCTTAAAGCTTGAATGTAACATCAATTCACTTAGCAGCTGATGAACTTGATGTATCATGGGAATGGTATCACATATTTACATGGGTTTAAATTAATTTTTAGTCTGCAAGAGCACTGAAAATGACAATTTAAAATAGGCCTTTTCTGAAATGCGTTAGTCTTGGTGATGAGCGACTATATAGGGTGATCGTATACAGGAGATCATATACAGGGTGATCATAGACAGATTTTTAACCCAATAACCCAACTTTTAATGATGGGTTAACCCAATAACTTCAACTTTGAAAGTTGGGTTAAAAATCCGTCGATTTCTAAGTTATTTTTAACCCAACTTTGAAAGTTGGGTATATGGGGGGGGGGGAGCCCTCGATTCTTGACGCGGCGGCGGCGGCAGCGGCGAGATATCTTTATAATATAGATAGATAATGTTAATTTATTTAATTCTGCCTCTTATTTAATATATAATATATAACGAAAGGAACTTCGTCTTATCGACACCTCTCATGTTTATTATTATCCGGATCATAACACCTATATATGGCATCCTACTCCTTGATTTTGCGTTTTCAATAATGTTATTTAATGAATAAAATATTTTGACTACATATTGTAGATAGACAGGTTATTAATCGCGTAATTAGTTACATGATTGACCGCATGATTTTTTTTTTTTTGGTAGGAGGCTGTGAATCCAAGTAACGGACTAGCTGATGCTCCCTTGCAGGAACACCAAGTGTGGGACTCGGCAGCGGCTGCCACCCTTACCCACTAAACACATATCTCCCGGCACGAGCCCGGTACAGTTTTTTACATTACTTCAAACTAGGCCGCTGTCCTTTGCGCTTCCTTTGCACATTCATTTTTTCCTTCCGGTCATTCAATACTACTACTACTACTACTACTACTATGTTCTTTCACTCTCTCTCTCTCTGTCACTCAGTTATCCAAGTATCCATCCGCTTTCTTACCTGGCAAGATAAGAAAGCGGATGGTGTGATCGTCGTGCCCAGTAGTGTCTCCAGTCTCTGTCGCTGCTCGGTCCAACGGTCGCACACGAAAAACGTGTGCCCCACATCGTCCCAAGCTTGTCCACAGTACGTACATTCCGAAGTCGTTACTTTGTTCATTCTGTGCAGATATGTTCGGAAGATACCCGTGTCCAGACAGGAATTGGATGAGGTAGAAATCTACCTCGTCGTGCTTTCTGTCCTTCCAAGGTCCGACCTCCGGTATCAGTTAGTGCGTCTAACGTCCTTGTCGTAGTAGGTCTAGCAGGTTTTATACTATAAGTCTATCGGGATTACGCTCGCTATCACGAAGATAGCGTTTTCGAATACGGTCGGGTACGCGCACGCGATTCTTAGTGCTCCAATTCGTTGTACCCTTGTTAAAGCCTTCGCCTGTTTCTTTACCATCAACGCGTCCGCCCATACCTTGGCTCCGTCGAGCATGATCGAATGGGTAACATTGTCTTGTCCGCAATATGTAGTACGTCCCTTATTGCTCCGATTGTTGAGCGTCCTCGTCTAAGGCCGTGTTGTCGGTCCGAGAGGTCTCCGGCCGCTTCCACCGCTTGCAAGACTCTCGGTTTTAGCAATAGCTCGTACAATTTTCCTGGTGTATTCAGGGGGCTTAGAGGCCTATAGAAGGACAACAAAGTAGGATACCCCTTGCCTTTCGAAATGAAGACCAGCCGCGCGCTCTTCCAAGGCCTGTCAAACACTCCTGCCATCAGGCAGCCATTGTAGAGCTGCATCACCACATCGTGCTATTCAGCGACGAAAATCCGAAGCAGCTCACCAGGTACACCGTCAGGCCCTGGGGCTTTTTGAGGCTTCAGCTTGGCTGCGGCACTCTCGAGCTCCACCGCCGTGAAAAGTGGACATTCCATTGCGATGTCCTCGTCCGTGTCGTCTGTTCTGTCTGGGTGTGATGGAAAAAGACCGTCAACAATCCTCTCCATCGTGTCCGCGTCCTTTATCTCTGGGGGGTTCCAGGCGCCAAGTTTCCGAGTCACAATCTTTTAGCCGTCCAACCTAGGGTCTAAATCTACTTCGTCCTCCAGTCGTCTCCAATAACGTCTCTTAGGGTCGTTGATCGTCTGTCTGAGTAGCTTTCTCGCGAGCTTGTATTCACGCGATAGAGCATCTCTTTCATCCCTGTTCCTTTGGTTCTGTGCTTGTCTGCGCAGTCGGTGGCATACTCTTCTGGTTTCAGCGTTCTCTTGCGTCCACCAGTAGCCCTGCCGTCTATCCCGTCTGTGTTGTTTCCGTGGCATCGTAGCTTCGCAGATGTGCTGCAGAAACTTTTCCAGATCATTAGCTGTCTGCTCAGCAACGACTCGGTCCATCCACCCTTGAGACAGGTCCGCAGACGGTATCGCTACGTTCCGCAGTTGCCTCGTGAGCTCTTCCCTGTTTATGCGTACAATGTCCCATCGTGTGGTCCGTCTGCTCTGTCTTTGCCTCCCCGCAGTGTCATTTGCCAAGCTAAAGAGAATGTACTGGTGATCGCTGGATGTATATTCCTCTCCATCCCCTCAGCCTTGTCAGCATTCTGTTTGTGGCCAGGGTAATATCTGATAAAGAAATACCAAAGCCGGGTCGCCTGTACGTGGTCACGTTTCCGTTATTAATAAATTCCAGTTCCAGTCGGGCGGCCATTTGTAGTATCAGTCAACCTCGTCTGTTCGTTGTTGGCATCCCCTATTCGATCGCTCGTGCGTTGAAGTCGCCAGAGAGGTCTCTAACGACGTCTTCCAGGACTTCCAGCTTCTCTGCGTACTCGCGCGCACTATTGTTCGGAGAAAGGTAGATAGAGAGATAGATAGATAGATTAGCATTTATTTTGCACAAGTCAAAAATACATAGATATCACATATAAGTCGTTATGTTTGTCATCACAGATTTGACAATTAATTTTGTACAGTTTATATCTTATTTACTATTCCATCACGTCACATAATAAAAATACATTTGGTCATTACAAAACAGAGTTACATAATTGGACGGTACAATAGTTTGCGATATATCACAGATGTATCACAATAATCATATTTCTTAATCGTTGACACAATCGAGTTCACGCTGATGAATCCGTCGACGTATTGCGGCCTTAAAACTGCTAAGCGACGGAATAAGTCTCAAGTCGTGCGGGAGAGAGTTACAGAGGCGCGCACCTTGGGCTTTGAACGATTGAAGCTCAGCATCAATACGCGAGCTAGGAACTGCAAGTTCTTGTGGATCCCTAGCTGAGGTTCTAGGCTGGTTCTTATCAAAAAGGGCAGCGAGGTACGGCGGCTGTCCCATGACAACTGCTTTGTAAAGCATCACCACCGCAAAATACTCCCTTCTTGCTGTACTGAGATCCAGCCTATCTTCCTCCTGTAGGGGGAGATGTGCTCGTCCCTTATAACACCAAAGATGTATCTCACACATGAGTTTTGTAATCGCCGAAAGAAGTCGTGCGTTTTGTTGTCCTGATACATCAAGGTATACGAGAGAGCAGTAGTCCAAGTGCGGGGTAGCAAGAGCGCCAGCCAACCGGTTACGCAGTGCCTCAGTGGTGAAGGATCTAAAGGATCGGAGTCCATAAAGGACTCTATTAACCTTTCGGCTAATCGCATCCACCTGCGGTTTCCATGTCATTTTCGAATCCATAACAACACCGAAGTTGCTTACAGTGTCAACAAAGGGCACGAAAACGTTATCCTCGATCTGAATGCCAAGTAGCTCTAAACTTTGCACCTTATTAATATTACATTCTGACCCGAAAATAATAGCTTTTGTTTTCCCAACATTGAGGCGAAGCTCGCTCTCAGACGCCCAAGCCGACACTGCACATTTCTTTTTAAGCCCGAGATTAAATTTATTTATTTAGAACAAGTCACTTCGAATTTTCTTTTAATCAGAGATGTAGAGAGATTACTCGACAAATGTTTATGAAAATGTTTCATATCAAAGTCCCTAGAGACAGCATCACAAAGGAAGGGTGAAAAATCTCTAGCACGACCCTGCTCGAGCGGTCACACGTGAAAGTTGACGATCCAAGAGGAGATATGACAACATCTATACACACGAACGTGCTTGCGCCCATCAGTCTTAAAGCTCTGAAAAAAATGCTCTCTGAAGAAGCTGAGTTTACAAAGTACTACATCGCGCGACTACCGGATCCCGAGCGACCGACAAGGGCATAGAGCGGCACGCCGACTCAACTTTATCTCTTCAAAAGTTCAAGAGCCGCAATTAGCCTCGTCCGCGGTATGCAAATTAACTTAGCGCGTGCGACTCTATTCGCGCGCCCGCTTTGTTGCTCTCCCTCTCTCTCTCTCTTTCTCTCCCCATCTCTTCATTGGAGCACCGCTCGCGCGAGATAAAGTGCGCCGCCGAAGAGCGAGCGAGAGAGAGAGAGAGAGAGAGAAAAAGAGGCAGTAAGCACCGGAGGGTTACTTTCATCGTCTCGATTTCTTATTCGCGCTCCTTAAATCAGGATTTAGCCGCTGCCGCCACGATTTACAAAGTGACGACAGTTCGCGCGAAATCCTCGGCGAGCCGACGGGACAAAGTCAGTCGCAAATTGCGCGCGATTTCTCCACCACTCACGCGCTCACTCTTTCCCTTCTTTTTTTTCAGTTTTATCTCCGCTGCAGCGTTTCCCGCGCGTGGCTAAATGAGAGGCAGTCGGCGTGCGAAATTGGAGCCTGGAAACTTTTTAAGCGAGATCTTTGAGCTTTTAAGTGGCCTCCAAGTGTGTACTTGAAACTCTGAACTTGCCCGCGCCCTCTCTATAATATATATCTATATCCAGCTCTGGGATCCTATCTATGGCCACTTTACGCGAGTTTTTCTCTCGCGATTTAGTATACCCACAGCAGCAGTCGGCCAACTTTTCATTTTCCCCTGGCCCGTATATAGTACTGCGTGTGAAGTGCAGCTTCGATGCGAGGCAAAAAAAGGAAGCTACCGCGTCCCAGAAGTGCATCTCGGCCGCTACCCGTTTGATTGATAATTTTCCTGCATCGGCACTGGAATTAGCAGCAGTAGCAGCATAAGAAGAAGAAGAAGAGCCAAAAGTGAGGTCAAAAGAGACGATATAGGGGAGAGAAAAGAGGGAGGAGGAATTTTTTTAATTACCGCACGGCGCAGCAGATCTACGATAATCGCCGAAAAGATCATCGGATTCTCTCGCACGCGCGGGAAAAGATCGCGGCGCTTTAATAAAGGAAGGAAAAAAGGAAAGAGTAAGAGAAAGAGTGAGCCTTTTAAAGAGCCGAGAGCGCCTGCTGGTGTGTGTGTGTGTGTATGCACGAGGGCGCTTTCTCATCAAGGGTATGCGCGCTCGCGGGTAACGGATTTTTTCGGTGAATTATTATCCGTTAGGGAGATTCGCGCGTTTTTTCAATCTTGTTTCGGGAGATAGGGCTTGATAAAAAGATTGGATTTTTCAATCAAGATTGCACGTATCTCGGCTTATTAACGCGAGGCAAGGCTGCAACATTGTACGAAAGTTGCGGTAATTCGCGCGGCTCTTGCCAGAAATTTCGTTTGGCTCGCTCATCAACTCTCTTTTTCACCGCAATGATTCTCAATTGTCGCTGGACGTTATGCATTAAGCATCAAGCCTGCTATATGCTTGTGTTCCACTTATCTCGAGCACTGATAAAGAAGCGTGGGATAATGCTTCAACAATAAACACGCGGAGAGTTACTGATTGGCACGATTAACTTTCTCAACGCGGGACAAACGTAACTGATCAAACGGTACCGGAGCTGGATTACAAAAAAATCGAGCCGCTGCGAGCAACAAAAGCTACACAAACAAGCTCCCACCGTTGGCGAGTGGAAAAACATTGACAAATTTTTTGCGCACGCTCACAAAGGGAGAGAAGCAACGGCAGTCGCCCCGCCACTGCACTGCACACGCACGCCCCAAATAATTAAGATTCATATCTGGCATTACCTGGTCGAAAAAAGACGAGCCTCTGGTAATACGCACCTCTCCTGCAAGCAACGTGCTTACGCGCAACGATGCATTATTCGACTGGCACTCGCATGTGGCGCGGAGCAAATCGATTTTTCAAGATTCCTCCCGTGATTATTTGCCCGCGTATATACGGCGCGCAATATCGCCTCGAGTATATAGCGCAGTGTAATATACATACACAGCAGCGCGTCGTCTTCATTCCCATGATAATAAGAGAACGCGTCCGGCGGCGCGTCGTAGAAATTAATTTTCTCGTAAACGAGCTGCTTAATTGCGCCGGCGAGCGACGTACGGATCCCGGGATAATTTGATTTTAATCGCAATGCGAGAAACGCGCTCTCGCGCCACCGGCTCCTGCTGCAGCAGGTAACACTAGCAGCCAAATCGTCCGCGTCGTTTAAACCGCGCGCGCGTCTCGGATAACCCGGAACGATCGTCGTTATATACGCTGCGCGCCGCCCGTAGCGCGCTATAAGGAGCCGAAGAGAAAAATGCGTCGGTCTCGCGCGATAAAGCGAAAGAGGAAAACACGAATGAGAAAAGAGAGGCCCGGGCCAGCTTTCTCCATCAATTTCCGCGGGCGGCCGGCTAAAAATCTGATACTCATTAAAAAGACGAAATAACGTGGCGGCGGCGGCCTATCTCGTCAGGGCGATCAGCCCGCGGTGCACCTGGGAGAGGAAGAGGAGTTTCGGGGGTCCTACGCGCGCGCGCGCGTACCTTACGCACAATCGCGGCGTGATCGGGCCAAAAGAGTGCTGTAGCGGGACGTATCTCGCTTTGTCCCGCGGGATAAGAGGGAGGCTGGAATCCCAATTTATAAAATAAACGACGGGAGAGCGCTCGGTTTATGCTCTCGCGTGCGAGAGCCTCCCACACACAGGTGGTTATCTCGGTGACTTAATGCCGGGTAATGCGCTCTCCGGTTACATCCGCGGGCCCGATCTCTCCCTCTTGACCGGCGAGAGAGCGATGCTCTGCTATAAACTGCACTTCTCTATACAAGGAGTTTGGCTGAGATCTGAGGATGGGCCCCTTTTCCGAAATCTCGTACGCTCGTTTGCGTTCGTACAGGCCCCGTGGCTGCGCTTCATCGAAGCATTTGCGTGGAAAGGCATAGTTAAGAGGAGGCAGTGATTGTTTTGCCTTGGTGGTGATCGTTAAACTCTCGAGAGGAGTGTCGAAGTAATCATGCTGTGTATCTATCTCCAATTTTGGCAAGTAAAGTTACTTTTCGAATCATTTATTACACGTAAGGCAATTGAAATCAACGCTTTAGTGCGACGTGAAACATTTCCTCGGCTCTAGACTGCTATACTAGATTCGCGTTGCTATAGATTTCGTTACTTTATTTTGATAACCTTCGCATTTATTTCTTCCCACGATGTAAGCGGATATCTGCTTTTATTGCAGGCTATAAAATTCTTATGGTTCTGTTGTGGCGCTAGTAGGTGTAAACTGCTTAATTAATCGACTGTCGTCGGCGGTACTGGAAACTGGTTTTGATTTATTTTATATTTTTCCTATTTTCTCAAATGAATTTCAAGCCGATACTTTTTTTATAGTTTATCAGCGGGTTTATAATTTATTTCAGCCATTTGTCATCCATGCAGTCACAAACACAGTCCGTGGCGCTTTTAATAGTTTTTGCAACAGAGAGAGAGAACGAGAGCCGTTTTTATGGCTTTGGAGCATTTTTTTCGGTTTATTGAAACGTACGTGTTTATTTAACTATTTTAATGTAATAGATACGAATATATAGTTACTAATTCATCGTGCGCAACGATAAACAGTCAATCAGATAGTCAGAGTAAAAGTATACGATTCTTTTAGTTACTATGAGTCAGGATGTCACTTAATTTTTATATACGAAAATGTCTCTCGATACTTCAAGTTTCTGCGTGCCAGCATAATAAATCATTTATCAGGTAAAAGATAGAAACGGTGACATTAAAACAAAAGTTGCTGGTCCAAAAACTCGAATCCTGAACGTGTCAGTCTGAAATCCACGATTACTTCCTATTACTTCCAAGCAAGGAGAACCGGAGAATTCAGCTGTCTCGAATCGCCATGAAAATTTCAACGCACTCTTCCTCTTTAAATAAGTAAGCAGTTCGCTTTCGTCCGATGTTAGCCTTAGTTTTCTCGGCGATGGCGCGTGTACTCGTCCACTTCCCTCTTTTCATAGGTCCACGCGCGCGTGTTTCAAGTCGTCCACACGCGCCGCGAAAAGAGCGCATCAGAGCGAGAGGAAGAGAGCAGCCGGATAAGGAGAAGACACAGCGATAGATACTGCGGAAAGAGCTGTGCAGAGGCTCGTGCACGTATACGAGGGAACTCCACGTCGAGGGGAGCAGTGAGATAACACGGGTCTCTTTGAAAGTTTGACTTGAGGGCTTTTGATAAGGAAAGAATGTAACAATATTTGTTATCTTTTGATGTTTTGCAGGTATGTTTAAAATTGCTTTAGAGTTTGTAATACTGATGTATTTTAGATTTTTTCCTCAAAACATTGTGTATGGTTGTTACTGCTAATGAAGCGAGCATGTATGCAGCTTATTAAGGTTATAATTTTACTGCTGATTATATGCACGAGATAATGGCGTGTTCATAGCTTGTATTATAATACATAACCTGCTGCATGTGTAGATCTCCTAATAACGAGCTAGAAATTTATGTTTTAAGGAAAAATAAAATTTTCATTAAAGTACACGATATTGATGACGATGCACACATTTTTGTATAATAAATCAAACTACTTTTTGCAATCTTATATTGATGTGGCATACGTTCGATCTAGAACGAATCTCATCGATCAAACACCAAAGAACACTTGCGTGAACTAAAATTTTCAGGATTCAAAAAAGAATCAGCGTGCGTCATTCTCGACATATATTCGAGGTAACGCGCATTACCACTATCCGCTTGGCCCACTTGCAGCTGGAATGCCCCGTGTACAAGAAAGAAAAAGCTTCCAAGATTCGTACGTCCGTCTTGGCTCGCACGACGAGTCTTGTACACGACAACGCAGGGCTGTTTCGAGGAAGATCGGGCCCTGTTTTTCTTGCGCTCTCTCTCTCTCTCTCTCTCTCTCGTCTTTCTCGACGTCCAAATCGGAGCGCCGCTTTTTTGGATGAGCACACGCGTGCGCGCCGAGGGAACTTTTTGAGCGACTTGGCACTTTGACAATGCGCGTGCCGTTTTAGCCGCGATTTCCGACGAGCGTATAAATTAGGCGGCGAATGACCCACTTAATTACCCGTCGGCAATAATTTATACGCGCCACTGAAAAGAAGTGGCTGCTTTTTCGTATGAATGCAAGCGCCAGCTCAAAGGCTGTACACTAAGCTTCTGGTTTAGTATAAACTGATAATTTTGTTCTTTCTAAACTATCAAGATTCGGTATCTTTGTATCTTGTCATCTATAGTTTAGCTTACGATATTATCCCAAAATAAATTATCGCTAAAAAGAAATCACTTTTATACCAATCGCTGATACTACAAACTACAAGTGGCCTCGGCGATTAGTGTAAAAATTCGATGTCTAATCACATTATCCAAAAATGAATAAGGCTCTACTTTTTTTATCAATGAAGGAACAGTAAAAAATCATTAATTGTATTAAAAAACAATTTAATAATTTTATATTTGCACTTGTTTTACTCCATTAATTTATTTTACGCTGGTGCTCTAAAAAAGGCTAATTAAAATAGGCCTTTTCTGAAATATGCTAGTCTTTGTAAGGAGCAACAATATGTGAATACACACTACTAGGCGTGAGCTGTAGAAATAAATTTCAAAAGAAATTATTCCTGTACACAAAAGCATGCAGTAGCATAAACAACATCATTGCGAGTGACAAAACAGACACACGGAAGTAAAGAAAGCACAATTGAGTACACCTACAGAGGAAAGAAAGATGGAATACAGAGAAGGCCACGAGCTGACAGTATAGAGTGCGCAAGAAGAAAAGGGACGCTCCACGGATTTATCAATGCATTGTACTGCATCCGATAAATTAATCAATTCAATTTGTTGGTAAGTCGACGGCAGCTCACGCGCTTGGATTTGAACGAGTGTCCCATTCAAAGACGCCGCGAGAGGCATATAATCGGCGAGTGGCGTGCTGCGCCGCATTAATAAGGAGTTACGAGCTCGCCCCATCTTTCTCTTTCTTCCTTTCTGTTCTTCGCACAGATGTATCTTCTTCCTTTCCTTTTTCCTTTAGTACCTTCGTTGTCTTTTAACGCGATATGTGTGTGAAACGTCAAACCACGCATTAATCTTTGATCTATCAAACTGTTTATTTGATAATAAATTTACAAGATAAGAGAATCAAACAAAGAAGAAGAATTTTAGAGTTTTTTATGGATTTACCAAAGCACATTTTTTCTCTGTTGAAAAATTTTTTTATTTATTTGCTACAGTACACATGATTTGTTGCTTCTGTTATCTTCCAGAAAATGTGTATGTTATCTGTATTTCAACTAACTATATTATCTTTTTTCCATAAAAGCATATTAATCAGTTTCCAAGTCATATTTGACCTTGTTTTACTAACAATTTTTTGGGGTATTTAGCTTAGTACACTTTAGATAAGCAGAAGAATGTATTTGTAGTTCTTGACAAAGTGCAGCTCGTCGGTTGCATTTGATAAATTGGCGGCCCTGTTCGTTTGAACCGTACATAAACGTTGTTAAATCAATATATAAGCTTTACAGAATCAGGTTTTTCAATTTGATAAAAAAATTAATTTCAATTAAACTTCCCTACATATCGATTCGACAAGTGCATAAGCTATAACGAACCACGTCCTCTATTCCGCTTGGTTAAATTTTTCATGAAATCCGCCAGTGTTTTACCCAAGCCAGAAACGCAAGTATAAAGCAAATATGAACGACTAATTACTCGAGTCTCGCGATGCCCGAATGCAAAAAAGCAAACGTGAGACCTACAGGAAAAATGAAAATAAACGAAGGGTGCTGCAGCATAAAGAATTGCGAATTCACGCAAGCGCAAACACGCCGCAGATTAATGAAATGATCGATCGAGCGTTAAAAGATCCACGAGAGTCCGAGGGGTAATAAATCGAGTTTATTCGCCGCAGGACAGAAGAGCTATATAGAGGAGAAGGCAAAAGAAAGAGAGATAGAGACGGAGATGGAGAAACGAGTGCGGCGTCCTCGCGTCGAGTGTCGACTGACTGCATAGTGTAGTGCACTCGGCGTCTCGAGTAAACGGTACTTGATCGACGGCAGAGCCTCTGCGTGGACTTAAATACGCGGGCCAGTGCAGCGCGCGGCGCTCACCTCGAGAGTAGAGCGAGAGAGAGAGAGAGAGGGAGGGAGAGAGAGACAGAGAGCTGTAGGCTTCTTGTACGTGTCTGCACTGTCTACCTCTCGACACGATTGACTCTAGTTGAGTACGTTGCGAGTGTGTTGGCGAGAGAGGGAGTAAGAGAGTGTATAGAGAAGCACTGCCCTTCCTCTTCGCGGCTTCACTCTCTCTCTAAAGTCTCCCTTTTATAAAAGGCTAAGTTCATTCGGGTAAACATCTTCAGGTTACGCGCGAGTGCACCGCTTTTGAGTCGTTCTCTGTTCCTACATATTGCGTTGCGTGCTACCCAGAAATGACTCTCGGATTCGGCATACTTGAGAGCTTGCTTTGCCTCATGTGTGTACAGGTATACGTATTTTAAGGATGTGTTTAATTTTGAAATTATGAACTTAGCGTTTTAACATTCGTTAGAGACTTGTTTTGCGGATTAATGTTTGGCAAAGTACTTAGCATGAAATAAATCAGACAAGTGAGGATGCAAAGTATATGCATCTTGATATAGGTGTAGTTTCACTGAAAAAAATCTAAGGGGTAACAACGATATAACTTACATGAAGTGCGGTATCGTTGTCGGAACTTGTGGTGTAGCTACATTTGCGATTATTATTATTGTTCGTGCGGCTATTCCGCCTACAGCTGTGAGAACGATATGAATTGCTATTCTTAAATTAAGAGTCCGGTGTGGCCGTAAAGTAACTTGTGACAAAATATATGCTTTTTATATCTTAACAACTGAAATCTATAAGGCTTGTTGCGGGAACTAAACGTAACTTCAAGCATGACATTTTGCTGCTGCAGCAATATACATGCTCTTGTTTTATACAAATTAATGGTGCAGCTCCCATAACCAAATTTTCTTGACTGGGACAGAAAATTTTTTTTCATTGTTCTATACAGGAACAACTTGATATAATTTATACTATAATCTGAAATAGGCATGACTTACGTGACTTACGCGAAGAATCCAGAAATCAAAGCGAGGCATTATTGGCTTACCTATACATAACAAAAACAAGATTATATTTAATTTTTTTACATCTGCAATAAAGAAATAAAATAATTAGAAACAAAATTTTGTACAAATATTGATTGAAAAAAGAATAAAATATGTTTTTTGATATTTTTAACCATGTCCCGCAGCACTTGAATTACCCATTAAATCGCTGTACAAAATTGCCGTAATCATCAAATTTTTTACAAAGTTAAGATCAGTGAGCATTTTAATTAATTGATTTTTTTTATCGAATAGAAGTTCCCTAATCTTCTAAATGGAAAAACGTTTTGGATACTACATGCATAGCACAGTAACTTTGCTCTCTTGCAAAGTACTTTTAGCAAAGACTTATCGGATTTATACTTTATTTTTGTGAAATATACGCAACTGACTTTTTCAGTTTCACGAGGGTAAAAATAGTTAGAACTTTGTGTCGCACACAAGTAAAAGTTTTAATCCTGTCAATTTTTACTAGATTTAGCCGACCCTTTTAAATGAATTACTCTCATCGTACCGTCATGGGATTTCATTTAATTTTGAACTGGTAAATCAACTCATGTACATACAACTTATGTATATACGTTTTCGAATGAATAATTTAAGTAATCAAATCAAAGTGAAAACTTAGATGAGCACATTGAAATTCCACGCGATATCTATCGCAGCTGTCGTCCATTCCAAAACAAGCTGGCAACAAGTATCGGCAAGAGTTTTTCGGCCTCTCCGCTCTGTAGCACATTATAAGCATCGTCGAGAGCTACAACGATCCTCGGAAGAGGCATAGGCCACAGGACGAGGAGCGAAGAACAGCGGCGCAGAGATGTACACACACGTACATGTATAAGAGCGAAAGAGAAAGAGAGTGAGTGTAGCGAGGAGCAGAGAGGAGCGCAGGAATATAACGTTGGAAGAACGAGCTCCGAGAAGCGCAAAGCGAATAAGAGGAGTGGATTCCGCGGGGCGAGACTGCCTCGTTGGCGGGTGGGAGTGTACAAGGTCTTCGATACCTCGTAAATTACCTTCGGCCCTTTGCGCCCTCGCTTCACCTCTCCTCTCTCGTTTCGTTCGGTTCTCTCCTCGCGGCGGCGGCGGCGGCGGCGGCGGCTGCAGCTCACTCTTCTTTCTCTGGGCTGCTTCGCTATTAAATATCCGTTTAATTTCGCGATGCGAATTTCCTGGCTCGGTTTTGCGCTGAATTTATGCAGGATACGCCGGCGCCGGCACTGCAGCGAGAGAGTGGCCCGCCTTTGTGGCCGAATTCGCGGTTTCAACGGGTGTAATTGCTTAAAGAGCCGAAATTTTCGCCTCGTTATTTAATTGGCCAACTTTTGGGCGCTGTAATTAGAGCTCTCCCGTCTTTTTTCGGATAATTGGAGAGGAAGCGAATATTAAATTTCGCGGCTAATCGATGCATGTAGTTGTAGAAATAGTCGACCGGTCGCGTCGCTATGCGCACTGTGCGGAGAGTAAAGTTTATTTTTAGCCGAGTATATCGAATAATTACAAGTTGCAAATTTATTTAAATTACGAATCTTCAGAGTGGCCGTGTACGATAAATTAAAAAGAAGCGTTATCGGCGAGGCGATTAAATTTATTGTCTCTGCAGTGCATACAAGCCGTCGGCTAACGAAATTTCAAAGAAAAAAACCATAACAAGCAACACTGACTGAAGTCCGAGTTAAGAGGAATGTTAAATCATTGAAACTTCTCGCGCGGAGGAAGTGCAGCACTGCGCTGCAGCAATAAATTGGCAACGGTTATTTCTCTTTTTCCCCTCTGTCTCTCAGGCTTTTTTCCCTTTTATTACTCCCTGCCTATTTTTCCTCGCCATATTTGCTTCTGCGTCTTGCTCCTCTTGCTCTCTCCCCCCCCCCTCCCTCTCTCTCTCACGCGCGCGTTCTTCATGCTGCAGGCCGCTCGTCGAGAGGCTAACAACGACAAGCAGCTATGTATCGTCCGCGAGCCGTGTGAAGACCGAGAGAACAAGAAACAAATAAAGAAGGAAGAATAAAAAGCCGAAGCAAAGAGAAAGAGTACATGGGAGAGAGAGAGAGAGAGAGAGAGAGAAAAGGAAGAAAGAGCTGCATGTGTGTATGTGCACGCACCGGTCTGCAAGGAAGAGCGAAGTTGAAGCTATCTTCAGCGAACTGATGTTGTTCGAGCGCGATGCGCGTGTGCGAGCCAAAACTCGACTTCAACCGGTCCAATTTTGAATTCGCGTCGTCGCGACATTCCCGACATGCTCGCTTTTTTCCACCACAGGGACTGCCCTGACTTTTCGCTTCTTTTGCGGTTCGACGACCACGACAACGCAACTGCGACACGGACTCGCGAGCGCGTTTCTATAGCAGCGTTGACTTTTATCGCTCGATTGCTGAACAAAGTTCGAAGATAAACGGATATGGCTGCTTTATTCGATAAGTTGCAGCCTTCGTTATTTAATTAGCAGCCTAGTAGCGTTGCGATTGTGATGACTCGCTTGTATCAAGATGGAAACAGGTTCGTTTTATCATCATCATTTCATTATTGTTATATTATTGGTCAAAACTAGTTATATCCAACTTTATTTCAGCCAGGTCGTTTTACTAAAGTTTTCAACTATTTCGTTTACGAAGCTAAAATGTTTAACGAAATAAGGCTCCGCTACAAATGATTAAATTGACAAGTAAATTTTTTCTCCCCCGCCTCAGTAGCGCATAACCTACTTCGCTCCCTCCTCACGAGCTTTATCGCGAACTTTTGCAAACTTATAATTGGCCGCATAAGAAACAATTTCACGTGCACGTATACACGAATGGGAATTATGAGCACACAGAAGTTGGCTTATGATAGCCAGGATATTTACGACTGCTTGAGATAATTACATCATGACATTATAATATGAGCTCGCGCGGGGCAGCGCCGGCATTCTTTCCGATCTATCCAATAACGAATTCAGGCCTATCTCGGCGAGTTCATCGAAAAACTTATAATTAACAAACTCCTGTGAGAAAGTCGCGCCAACGCGTGCAGGATAGATTCGCCGAACCATTGCACCTGGAGATCGCAATTTAAATACCAAGTCTATAAGCCTGCAAACGTCTCTCGTCGGCATTGTCGGTAATTAACTTTGAATTACAATGGCGCGCGAGCGAGCGCTTCTATTCGCGACTTGGAAAACGTGACACGCGCTCGAACACGAGTTCATTATCGGAGTTTGCTCGAATGATGAAGAGGTCGGGGGTGCCATAGGCGGAGTGTGAGAGAGAGAGAGAGAGAAAAAAGATACGCCCGCCGCAGAGGAGAAATGACGACGACGACGCTTCTAAATTAATCGACCGACTGGCATTAAATTGCAAGCCGCGATCGCGATGAGACAATGGATCGTTTCGAAAATTTCGTGCCGACTTGCGGGCGAGGAGCAGGTTTTTGCGTGCAAGGAGACTTTCGAAATCGGCTCGTCGCCGAAATCAATTTAATCGTCCTCAACTGGACGTGCTATTAGCGGGGAAATTTTTTGTCCGGATCGCCCAGAAGACCTTCGATTTTGGACAAGAAAACTTTGCACAATGGGCACAGCAGTGCAGGGCTTTATGAGGATATATATTATACATTGAGACATCAAGAGAGAAACGAGTCAAGTATTCCGGCAGAGCTGTAAAAGGGAAGCCAAACTTCAAAGCTGTTTAGCTTCCCTCGTTATGGGCATGTCTCTCGGCTCGTCCTTTTTAAGCTGCCTCCTCCTCCCCCTCTCGCTCTCTTCATTTCAATCCCCCTCTTTCTTACATTACTTAAAGACCCATTCCTAAACTAGCCTGCATCCTAGTCGCTTTTATTATACGTCATCGACTTTTGATGCGCAAAAAATGCTTGCTCCCAAAACTCTTTGAATTGAAATTTTGAATGAAGGTTTGCAAGATGAAGAAAACCAGCGCTTCGAAACAATAGCGTGTAGATAAGTGAATAAAAAGAAAACACTTCGCGCGCATACATTGTTGCACTGCGGCTCTATTTATTCGCCTCGTTTTATCGCACTTTTATTTTCCACTCGAGTCACTTACTTACCACGTCTCTCTCACCCTCTTTCTCACCGTCCGTCCTTTCCCTCGAGCTCTTACTCCACATTTCTTTGTTTCCCATCTCCGCTTTCTCTCTCTCTCTCTCCTCCATTTGGTGCTCGCCATGGCAATGCATGGCCTTTGTCTCTCCTTTCTCTCTCTCTCTCTCGCCGGCTCTTCCTCTCCGCTCCTTCAGCGCGCAAATTTCGCGTTCACAGAGCGAGCGTTTCGCGTCACGTGCGCCACAGAGAGCAGAGGAGTCTTCGCCAAGTGGCCCCATTGTCGTGTCTAATTCAGCGTTAAATCGTTTACATCTCATTAATCGCGAAGAGAGGGGCGCCCCGAAGAAAGAGCAGAGACAAAAGCGGCGGTAGAAGGGGGTCCTTTATATACCTGCGCGGGCGCTGCTCATCGATGCACATCTATCCGTATACCAGCTTTTGTGGCCGTCATTTTAATTTCGAATTTAACCGTAAGTCGGGACGAACACGAGCGCCTTAACCTGCGTTGCATCGTTCCGCTATAAGGAAAGACCCAACGCCACCGTAAAACGCTTGCGCATATTCGTATGGCTATATGCAGTTACACGGATAGGCGGACACGCATACAGTTCGCTACCTAACTGCTTCCATTTCATTTCGCATCGATTCAAATCGTCCCGCACCAGCTTCCACACCCTATACGCTCTCTCGGGCTTTTTTATTTTCATCCAGAGCGCGCCGTCGACTTTTGTCGGCTCTTTCACATCTCTGTGTTCGCTTGCTTGGCTGACTAAGCTCGCGTTTATCTTCGTCATTTTTTTTTTTTTTTTTTTTTTTTTTTTGCTGCTCCTTGGTGCTCGGCGCTTCTTCCATTTGATTAACGTACGTTTGTTTCGCGGCGCGCGACGAAACTCAGCCTCGAATTATTACTGTATTAACGAGCTGAATGATCCGATTACCAAGCGTCTCTGGTGGTTCTTGCGTTTTTTTTTGTCTATTTGTAAACATACAATAGATAACAATACTAATAGTTTTCACGTAACATTTATAAGAAATTCAGATATTCATTTTGAGAAAAAATGCCTCCATTTGATTAACACGTTCAGCAGCGAAGTTGGTCTATTTTCTACCAGGGGATATCCGGTCAGCATAGTCGGTCTATACGTAGCTGGTATTTTTTATTTACACGTAGTTACAGCAGTATTTCAATTCGATCGAAGAATTTCGAGGATGGATCTAATACAAGGATATTCATCTGGTTCATCTAATTGCAATTCACAATCCCAACGTAAGTTTGATACAATATTACACCTTAGCATTTAAGTGAAACACTTGTGGAGTCATTCTTGGATTTTTCGTTTAGAGTTACTATTCATTCGCTCCGATCTTGCACATAAGTCTGAACATTGAAACCGCTTTTTCTCGAAAACACGAAAAATGGACTTATTCGGTTTTGCCGGGAAGCTACAGATATGTAGCACTATTCAAAACACTAAATTTTCAGAAATCTTTTTATCACTGTGCACTCACTCTATAAAAAATATACTTTAAAAAATATGTACTCCAACAAATTAAAAAAAAAACTTAAATGGCTACACTGCTGTCTATCAAAAAATTTCCCAATATTTTAGTTGACTTGCTGCAGTGAAACATTTTTGTCCTGTAACACGTACAGGTACAGTTTTATTGACATAGATTTCCAATACGTTTTTGTCATGCCTTTGTACGTCTAGTAAAACGATTCGATTTTCCCTGTCACCGCACATTTTTCTATGACATGCAAGAATAACGGAAAGGCTAAAAATTTCAGTAGACGTTTCAAAACGATGTTAAGATTATAAAATATGAACACAGGTATTTTTTAATATGATTTGCTGTAGTATGTAATACCTTACTACTTACATCAAATGAATATGTTAAAATTCGAAATCTCGGAATACTTTTTGTCGTAATCAAATTGAATTATTCATACTTTATTCTAATTTAAATTTGATGTAAAAAAATTATGATATAGAATACTCGAAAAAAATACAAATAAAAATATATATGTACAGGTAACGTATGTCGAGTCCTTTTTCCAGTTAATCCCCGAAAAGATGATTTCGAATAAAAAACTCACAACGGATTAAGTTGAAATGGAATATTGCACACGAGAACCCGCAAATTTCCTTTATGAACTTAAACTACAGCAGCAGCCAGATACCACGCACGCCACATTCCACAAAGGGAATGCGACATTGACTTGGCCGAAACTGGCCGATGGCCCATTTTCCACAATTCATAAGGCCACGGTATACGTCCGCAGCATAACAGTCCTGCCGAGAGATATGAGAGAGTTGGCGAACCGAGTTATACGTTAAAGAGCTGCGCCGAAAGGAGGATTCATAGCTTAATTATAAAAGGCTCGCGCTGAGACCAGAGAGAGAGAGAGAGAGAGTCAGAGGTATAAAAAATGAAGTTTGCAAACTGGCGCGTTAAGAGGAATCCAGCCTCGTTTATTACAATTTGCCCTCTCGCTCTGGCTCGTTCTTTCTCTGGGCTCCCTCCTATATATACATCTCTTGTACGGCGCTGAAAAATTGCCGCGTTAAAAAGCACGATAAATCACATTGGCACGTATGACCGTGCGGGAATTTAAATACATTTTAAGGTACATTGTATATATATTCTCCATCGATCAGCTTTTAATATTCAGGGGAACACTGCGATCGTTGCTTTCTGCAGTGCGGAGGTGGAATTACACCGCGGATGAGGGGATATTTCTTACTCTGATGCCTGTAGAAGAAGAAGGAGAAGAAGAAGGGAGTGAGAGGAAGAGAGGAAAAATCATGCCCGCATGATTTAAGGCTCGAGCGACCCGTGAAATGATCTCTGACCGCAATTCATCAATTCCTCGTTTTTTTCAGTACGCGAAATTTATGAACCGAGGAACTGGCCACTGCTACCTACAATCGAGGCTCGCATATACACTTTCGATAACAATGTGGGTAAAGTGACTAATTCCCGAAGCCCCGCTATATATAATACGTGATTTAATAATCAGCGCTCTCCAATGCTTCACGTTTGATGATTAACGAACTTGTTTTACCGCGAAAATCATGGCATTGCAAAATTTCTTCCTCGTAGTTTCGATTTTCTCGATCAATCATAACTTGTACCGTATCATTATTATGCTAGCAAATAAAATAAAACATTTTTATAGAGTTTTTTGTTTACCGATATCGATCCTGTCCTAGTAATAAACGACTTTTTCGAAAAGCCCATGAAATGCAATTTCGATCTTAACTTCTCGTACACGCTGCAATCATTCTTCTGCATTACAGCACACATAAAACGCAGTCGCAGCAAAGGGTTCAATTATCATCTGGGCGCAGCAAACAATAAATAAGAGCCCTTCCCCCTCTCCCTCATTCTTCTTATGTCGAGTGCGCGAAAACATAGCTGTATAAAAGTCTTTGAACCCGCACCGCACAATAATCCGTGGAAACCTCGATCGTACTTTCCAGCCACATTTTCCAACAATGCGCGACCCTCTCGACAGTAGACCGCTGCAGCAGTTCTCCCACACAGAGGGCTACCTTACAATACAGGAGCAGTGCATATATAGGCTGCATCAAGCGGTCGATTATATATTATATGCTCTATATATTGCAGCCTTTTCCTCGATTCTCACCAGCAGAGACGTGAGCTGCAGCCTGTTATACAAGAGCCGCTTGTCACCACCTTGTCGTCGTCGTTGTTGTTAGTCTCGGAGCGAACCGCCTGGAAAATTCATGCGAGATGCATCGTGAGCGCGGTGAAAGTAGTCGAGTGCCCTGGCTTTCGTACACGGGGTCTCTTCCGTGCCGATAGCTACACTCTACTATATCTGCGATGACACAGTAATGGCATGCGCGAGCTGCAAAATAGAGACGTATCGCGCCCAGCCGACGACTTTCAATGCCAACTTTCAGCATAGAAATATTTTTCTATATTTTTTGGTAAAGCTTTCGGGCTACTATCAGAATGTAGCATACTTTTTGAAAATGTTTCTGAGAATATTTTGGGCAGTAAGATAAAAATTAATAGTGCAGACCTAAGTGAAAACGATAAAACTGTATCTATGGTAAAAATAAATTAAACATTTTTACCGTCGGTAGGGTAAATTTTACTATTCGGCGTAGTAATTTTTATCGTCAAAGATGGTAATATTTCTGCAAGGTGAAAAATTTTATGAAAATATCAGTCATTTTTACCGTTCAGTTAGGTAAATTTTACTGTTCAGTTGGGTAATTTGTATCGTTACAAAATTGGAAATCAGAAAACAGTATATTACACAACTAGGGGCGAAAGTTCAATTTTCCAAACGAGGATTATGATTGAGCACTTATCATCCGAGTCTAAAAAAGTCAATTCGCCCCTAGCTGTGTATACTTAGTACCCTAGTAGTATAATTAGTGCACAAAGGCTCTTTTAAGAGCCTTTTCGATGCACGTGTTATGAAAACTCCATTTTGTTAAAAACTTATATTCTTGAAAAAAAATTAATTAAAATTATTAGAAGTTGCATTTTTTAAATTTAAATAACGACATAATATCGTCACTCCTAATATGTAATACATTTCATTTCTCGCCGCGAAGACTAATACATTCCGCAATCACGCGTTGAAAACATACATTTCGCACTCCCGGTGCTAAGACTATGATAGATTTCTCGTTTTTTAACGCTCGTCACCGAAATTTAAATTTTAGATTGAAAAAAGTAATATACAACAGATCAAGGTTAATAAAAGTGGCTAGCCAGTTAGAAACAAATTTTTCCAATAAGATTTCTAATCTCAAACCAATCGATACTCTTCACACGTCGAAACGGCTCTTCCATTAGAGCTAATCGACGTGAGACTGAAATAACGCGATCAGCCGCGTATCTGTCGTGAAAAACCAAACAATCGTTCTCCAAAGACAAAACACTCGTCGCACTTCAATAAATTAAGGAGAACAAGATTCCAAGCAAATCCCCGGTGAAATCGAATGATTAAACTCGCAAAGCCTTTTGCATGCGCATCCAAGCGCGTGCACAGCAGCAACGCTAGCGCATATATAGAGCTGGAGCGTCGGCGGTGCAGCAGGAGATACGCGAGGGTATTGTTCGGCGCTGCAAACGCGCGGGAATTCACGAAAAGCGGCGACACATTATTTTCCTTTGTCGATGAATTATCGCGGCAGCTCGCGCGCGCATTGTCTCGCTCAAGTGGCTGATTAAGTTCCTTATTCGCGCGCAAGCCAGCTCCCGCGCTCAATTTAACTCGAATAATTAACGATACAGGCACTTGCGTATATATACGTATATAGATACGCGGCTTTTTGCGCGCGGCTTGTAATTGTCCGTGTAAATGGTTTATAGGCAAAACTTACTACACGGGCCCGCAACGCCCGGAATTTTCGCATGAGGCACGCGCGCACACGGCTTTTAATGAAGTTGTGAATTTGTCCGGCTTTTTCGGTATTTGTAATTGCCAGCTGCCGGGGATAAATAAGCTTCGTTATATTAGTATACAAGCCGGCCGCGAGCTCTGTACATGTATGCGGCTCGGATGTTTGTTTAGAGGCTGTAGGCGCGCGGGAAAGAAAGGCCAATTATACGTATCGCTGTTTTCCCTCCATCTCTCTCTCTCTCTCTCGCTCGTTATTAACCGACGTCGTAAAAAGCTGTGTATGCACTCATGTAATTATAATCGAATTAGCGATTACGCAAAGCGTCTTCGAAGCTGCAGATAGATACTTTTCGTGGTAGAAAGTTATAGTGCTTTGCGGAAAATCTACCGCTGCAGCAGCACCTCGGGCGCTTATACTTATTTTATGAAAGTCAGATTATAAAACTGCCGATAGTAGGTATACACACATACACAGGCTGTAAAGTAAGTGCTTAATAGCGGTGATTTCACAGCTTTCATTTTTTAATAAATATCATCAAAGTTATTAATACTTTCATGAACGCGCCCGTAAAAGGCCTTTTCCTATTACTATCGGAGCGATTAGTTTTTTACAATAGCTTCGCTTCTGAAAATTATCAAATTTTTTCAGTGTAAAAGCACATCGGAGGTCATGGGAAAGCGCGTTCGAGGATGTTTTTACAACATATCGAAGGGAAAGTATATACACAGTATCAAATGAGAAAAGAGAAAAAGGAGCAAAGTTCGCGCAATAAACAAAATGCGGCAAGCGCAGCGCGGGGCCCGAGCCAAAAGGAACTGCGCAGTTTACGTTCAATACCGAATTTCAATTCAGCCCGTATCACCGCACAAACCAGCGCAACCGCTATCTCATCTCTGCAAGCTCTCCTACACGGCCATCACGATCTTGCACATTTTGCAAAATGCTTATACTACTATAGTATATATACGTTCCCGATGGCGGCTCTTGGCTCGTCGTCGCGCAGTAGTAGCAGTCCCGCTCGGCACGACAACGCGCGCGCCAAGTCTCTCAGCTCTATAGTGACAGTGTGAGAAAGAGAAGGAGCGAAAGAGGAAGACAATGACGAAGACGACGAGGACGACAGTATAACACACACACACGGCGGCGGCATGCACTCGACTTTCACCAGTTGCGCGCGATCGCTCTTCTGTATCCCTTCGCCTGTAAGTTATCCCGGCCGACGCGCGAACACGATTTTTCTTCTCTTGCAGCCCGGAGACCGATTGTTTCATTTCGAAAGAGAGAGAGAGGGGGAGAGAAGGCTCAGCGGGAGAGGCGGAATAGGGAATTGCATAATTCATGCGATCCTTCTCTCGCCTGCACCGGCAAGCTGTGTGTGTGTGTATACATAGCTTCCTCTCGCGAAGGCGAGCCGAAGAAAAATAGGAGCGATTAATTTTTCGCCAATCCCCGCGCCGAGTGTCTCGAGACTGCTTAGTTTCGGAGTTACCGTCCAATTCGCGTCGCTTAAATCGTAATCCTCGTTACACGAGTCAGTCGCGCTCTATGTAGGACACGATGTGTATATCTAACGAGTCGTTAAGTAAATATGAGCTCGACGGCCCGGCGAACGTTCTTTATATATATATAGAACGAGAGCGAGAGTCGCGGATCGTGCGGCTCATTACACGCCCTAATGCCTGCCGCTCTGCAGTGAGTTCGAGGGAAAGTCTATTAAGGGATTTCATAATTTGCGATAGCGTTTGTGAGAAATCTCTCTGCGCGGCTTATGAAACGCCCGGATTCTGCTCGGCTTTGACTTTTTACGGGCTTATCGGGCGAAATTGATTGTGGGCTTGATTGAATTTAATTATCTTTTAATTACGGATCTGGCGGCGCGGCTTTGTCGTGGAAAATTAATTTCCACGAAAGTCGGGGGGAACGCGCTCGTGAGTACATTAAAGTAGCCGAGGGTAAAAAATTTCACACGGAGCTCGTGATTGTGTATTAAGCGATTTTGAACTACTGATGCATTCGATTGACGCTTGATGGATTTCTAGTTTCAGTAAAAACACACTTATTTAGAGTAGCTTCGAAATCGCTCTACACTCGCGTAAAGCACACAATAACGTCGTGGTCGGGATCGAACACACACACATGAGTTCCGAGGGTGTAACTTTGATTTCTTTCTCCCCCAAGGCAATTCTCCAGGCCAGGTCCTTATAGGCTCGACCGCGAGGGAATCGAGAGTAGAGTACATAAGTCGAGAGCGATACATCAGTTATCGGCCTACTGCTCTTTCTCACGCACGGCTTTACAAAGCTCAGACGCTCAATATACACAAGCGAGCAGAAAAGGTCGAGTTGGCTCGCGCGCACATGAATAAGCGAAAAAGGAGTTGGCGCAGGCGTCTGCAAAAATCGCCCGGTATATAGTCGACGTCTCCCTCGGGGGTCAGCTTCGCGTCGGGAAAAAGTCTCGAAAAATTCAGCGCTCGCAGGTTGATTGTGCGTGTGCAGTATATACACAGCGGCAGAGAGTGTGTCCTTTTTGCCTCGCGCCAGCGGGAATATTGATTTCGACCGCGACGGATCGGAAAGAAGCCTCGCTTTTTATAGCTCGAGCGCGGCCTTTGATAAATTTTTAGCGCGCGCCGCGCCGTCTTTTTTTCCTCCCCCGCCGCGTATTATATATTCAGTAGCGAACCAGTTTCGCGCAGTGTATAAGCGGATTCCCGCGCGATAAGAAGCGCCGAGCGATTGATACGAATACTGGAGCGCGCGATTTTCTTTATGCGTATTGTTTTCTTACTTTGGACATGCCGATCGCCGATAGGAGCGGCCGCACCGGCGAGAGGCTTTTTGTTGGCTGCCTCATCCCTGCTGATATGCCAAGCACGGACTGCTTCTTTTGAAATTACGATGTTGAATAAATGAATATTTGAATTCCGATTTCGCGGTTTATATGCTCGCGCGAACGATGGATTTCTTTTGGTGCTGCAGCAGAGGAAAAAATTATCAGTTATCGCAGACGATACATCGCAGTGGATATATTATCTCGTCACCTTGACCTTCGCGGATACATGCGACGAGTACAGGCTGTTTTTTCGTGGATATGCATTATTGATTTATTGCGTACTAGCTAATATGGAAAGGTATGAATAGTCGACGCGCAACACGACGATTTCATGAAGCGTGTGAAAAATTTATGTCGAGTGTAGGTACAGGTGAAGCGAATTTCTCGAAAATTTCGTCGAAGCGTGAGAGCACAGACTTTATTATGTATAGGAAGTGAGCACGGGCCCGAAACCAGCCTGGTATAATACGATCATCAATTCATATTCCATGAAAGGGATAAATCAGGCAACTCTTCATTTCGCGTGTTTGCATTGGAGCTCACAAATTGCCATTGCCAGGTATGAATAATAGAGATTCTTTTATAGATGTTCGAGCAGTGTGCAGCTATTGTTGTACGAAGAGTGATCGAATATAAAATTATCACTAGCTCATCCGTTGTTGCTCGTATCAGAATCTTTTTTAAATTCAGATCATTTATCGATGTCCGGAACTTGTACAATTCAGGTTATCGGATATTTTTTTTTCCAAAAGTTTAAAATATAGTTTGAACTGTCGAATACTACAGCCACGACAGTGCAGTGTACTATTATTTTACTTATACTCGTATGTAAATAAAAATTAAGTCTATTTCAGCATTCGATATTGACATTTGCGTTTAACCTTCCTCTACTTCCTTATCTTCATGGACTTATTTTTGTCGATGCTAAAATAGTAAATAACATAAAACTGATGTGGCTAATTAGCTTAATTAAGTTCTTAAAGAAATTGCAAGATCGTTGCAAATGGCTTTTTGAACCTAATTAACTTAAAAAACATTTGAACAAAATAAGATGTAACATGTTACTTTAACCCCACAAAATAAATTGCTAAGGCGAGAAAGGGCAAACGTAAGAAGCAAGGTGATGCTAGCAATATATACATAAAATATTTAAGATACTCTAAATGATTTGGAACTATTTTCAAAAATGTTCAAAAATCATATTAAAAAGATCAAATGTTTTTACCCTTTTGCTTATTAAGTAAGCTTTTGACCACTGAAAAATGGTATAGCATTTTTCATTAAAAAACAAATAAAAAATTTTCTGTCGTATCAATCAAATCTGAATCGTATAATCAAACAAAACTCAGATATCGAGGCGACAATTCCTTTCTTTATGTAGTCACTGTCACGAGAGAAGCTCGCCCATTTCAATCTCGAGCAACAGAAATCTTGGACCGTACGGCTGTCTACACTGAGGTGACTTTAATAAGCACAGGCGTGCGAACTGCGCGAAACTTCGACTTGGCGTGGCTGCAGACAATAACACAGACTCGGAAACGAGTGAAAATCTGTACAGCGTGACACGCCGAAGAAAAACAAGCGCGCGTAGTTTGAGGCAGCGATCCAGCCGAAAGGGGCGCCGGAGAATGTAAGAGAGATTGCGAAAAGTTTCGACCCGCGAAATCGAGTTCACGACGGCCCACACGCGGCCATCGCGACAACTTCCGGGAAGGGACTCGCCACGGGATTTATACGGTGTAAATCGTTAGGGGCGACACGGCGCTGAGTTTAAGCGAAGAAGAAGTGGAGTGAGAGAGAAAGAGAGAGGAGAGGGTCGACGTATCTTTCAAAAAAAAGACCAAGTTCACGACTGGGCGGTTGAAATTACTTCGGAAGGTGAAGTTTGGATTTTGGAAAACGGCTCGGACGAACTTTTCTTTCCAGTTTGCTCCGAGTTGCTTTGAAATACGAATGATTGTTATTAACTCCGAAGCTGCAGTTTATCATTATATTAGGATTTAATTACATTCCTATTGCACGTCTGCTGCTTCATGGCTTTGTGTATTTTAATTACTGGCAAATTCGCGATGCATACTGTGTAAATAAGATGGTTATTATTTGTATTCGCAAAGAATCATTCGTATAAAAACAAAATCAAAATTTTCAGTTTTCATAATTTTAGCTACACCCAATAAGAATTTCCTACAAAATTTCCAAATAGAACATCTAATTTGAAGAATCATGCACGAGATAGAGAGTTGATAAAATATTCACATCTTCCCTGCGAAGTCAATAAAAACCCGGCGCCCGAGCAAAGTCGGAAGAAATTGACAGAAAGCGAGTCCACAAAATAACTCGCGGCAGCGAAAAGGAGCCGAAGGGGACGTTGATCCATTTTTCGACTCCCTCGCCTTAGGTAGGTAGATACGCATTCGCAGCAGCTAAACTCTGAGAGAGCGTCGCCAGCTCCGTCTTGTTCACGCGAGCGACTGCCGGCGTACGCGTCTCGAAAGAGAAACGAGAGTTGCGCGAAAAAGAAGAAGAAGAAGCAGCAGCAGTCCGACTCTCATCGGTCGGCTCTTTGGGGGACGGCACGGACTCGCAGAATCGATTATTCTCTTTAAAGAGGAGAGAAGAAGCCGAGTGGCATAAGGGACGTGAGCTCGAGCGCGGGCCAACTGCTAATATATCAGGTGGACGCGGCTCGCGAAACGAGTGAAAAAGGACAGCGTACAAATGTGTGCGAGTAGGCGCATATATATATACACATATACACAGCAGGACTCACAGGAGCAAGAAGGAGTAGGAGGAAGCGGAGCCGCGATTAGCATTCTCCCATGAAGGAATGCGCCGACCGTGTCACGTCAACCGGTGATCGGTGTGAAGCCGCCTCTTTCTCTCCCTCTCTTTCCTTCGCCTTCTCCTGTACCTCCTTTCCGCAGCCTTTCTTCCGACGCTCTACACAGATGAGAGAAAGAGGGAGAGAAGCGTCCGGCGGCTTAACCGCTCTATCCCCCCGGCGCGAGCTTGTCGCCGTCAGAGCCGATATTATTAAAATTAGGTCTTCGGGGTAAGAGTCATCACGGCATTTCTCCTCTCTTCTGCGCTCGCGAACTCCCCTCGGCGCTTGTTTCACCGGCAGCCATGCCGACTGCATGTACGTGCATACCTGACTGTGTAAAAGTACTTTAGCGTTTCGATTTCTTTTTTCTTCTCACTCACCGACTCTCTATACCTATGTGTGTGTGTGCAACGTCTTTTTTTACTCGGTGTTGTTCTTTCTTCGAAGGGGGCAGGGAGGCGCAAGTCTTTTTTTGGAGGAAGAGACTGGTACCGTGGTGAAGTACATGTACCAGTTGCAGTCACGCGGGGATAGGTACATCAGTCAGATTCTCTTGCAATTCCATTTCTCATCGTTTTCCTTTTTTGACTTTATTAAAAATAAAATAAAAGGTTAAAATAAAATAGAACCTCCAGTCATCTTACGAAAGAGCCCAGCGGGGGGTTCGGTGTGAAATGTACAATTATCTTATTTTATTCCTACCAACATTTTTAATTGTAACCTTTTATTTTATCTTATTTTGTTCGTAGAGGCCATTCAATTCGTTTTTATTTTAAAACAATTTCAGGTAAATATAAAAATAAAATTCAATTTTTCACTTTTTGACAATAATTTAAGATGTATCCATCCCCTGATAAACGGTCAGAAAAATTAATGTTATGTGAAAATAATAATAATCATTAATAAGAAAAATCTTGAGTTACATATCAGGTTTCACTGAAAAACTGAAGAGGGAAAAAGCAGATCCGAAAAAGTTGTTCCCCTGTTATATATCGAGTTGAGCGAAGAAGCAGGCTCGGAAACAATTTTTCTGATGCAGAGAGAGAGGGGGGGCTGGAGCGCTGCAATCCTGAAGAAACGAAGCTCGCGCTCGCGTTCAACTGACAGCCGGCTGATTGGTAGACACCGTTTCGCCGAGTATATTGGCATGTTTTGTCAGCGATAGCGACTCATACATGAATCTCTTTCTCTCCACAACTGTCTCGCGGTCAGCCTTCCTCTCTCCTTAGCTTCTCCTCTCCTGTCTTTTGTATGGTCCCCGAGAGCTCGCTCTTCGTTGCAACATTCGCTTTGAATTGCTAATGTGGGGCCGTCTCCATGTCGTCTCTCTCTCTCTATGTGTATATATATGTGTGCGTGTGTGTGTGTGCGTGTGTGCATGCAGTCGCGCAACGCTGATGAGAATCAAACGTGTTGATTTCGCCGTGACTCGCGGGCCGGGCGCGCGAATTTTCACGACTCGGATGAAGAATTCAAGCGCTGCGCGCTGCCGATGGGAAAAGAATTTCATTGTAAGCAAATGACGCGCGCGCAGCTACTGCACTTTGCTTTTCGCAAGCGGGTGCCGCGCGCGGGCAAATAAATATACGCGCGCGTCCATCGATTTACGTGTATACGTACGTCTGCAGTATATTGTATGTACATATATACGCCAGTCGCTTGACTGATTGCATCTGCTTATTTGATCATTCATGCGCTCTAACAATGCGACCGCGCGAGGGCGCACGTTTTCCCGCCTACATTCGCGATTCAAGGATTTTCGGCCGGGCTTCGTATTATTATTCCTCCTTTTTTCCAAGCACTTTTTCTCTTTCGCATTATAATATGGCCATGCGCATTTGTTTGACTATGGCAAAGTTGGATACATGGTATAACATTAGAGCTTTTGTGGCTCAGCGAGTCTTCTCGAGTTTAATTGCGTTTTCACCCATGCAACAGTTCGTAAATCCACCTTAAAACTAAAATCCTGAAAAAAAGCAAGCGAACCTCAAACGAGGAGGCGAAGGGGTGCGTACACGTGCATTCAAAAAAATAATTAGTCCGAAGGTCCGAGGCAATCCTTGGCCATCAAAATGCAAAGTACACTGCGCAATTGCCTGACACAAACGAAGCTCGATCGGCGCACAACTAACGAGGAAAAAACAAAGCTGCTTTGTAAATGGCTTATGCGCTTAAGTCTCGTGCGCACAGTTTTATCTGGTACGAATCAAAGCTTTCGGGGCAAAACGAGCTTTCTAATTAAAAAATAAAGCAGTGAGAGTTGCAGAGCCTGAACAATCGATAAATTTATCTACGTAAGTACGTCGTCTGTAGCGTGTTCAATATACAGCGATGTTTCCAGATACTCGCATGCGTACGTCAACAAAATTATCTTATAAAAGCATCAGCAGACATTTTCCTTTCGAGAGATCGTCATACATTATCAATTGAAAACACAGCGCGGCTCCAAGCAAAACAAAACAGCTACACGTCAAATTCAATATTTCGCGTAAGTACGGATTTCCCTCCGAGCAAGCAAGTCCTCGTGTATACTGCAGCGACAGGTAAACAAGTACATTTGCCGCACATACATAACAAAGGAGGACAACCTGACAAAGAACAAAGAGCAGCCTGATCGATATTAAATTTCGCATCAAGAAGAGCCCCCGGGCCTACCTTATACCGCGTATCAAAGACGCATGTGCACATATTGTTGCTCGCCTGCGCTTTTACAGGTCAAACAGCGCGGCGCGTACAGCGGGTTCAACGATTCTAGTGTTCCACGATAGGGTAACAACAACAACAACAACAACAACTTTGACTCATGGTAGCGCACCATGTTTTTGTTTCCCGGAACGCGTAATTATGCGCTGCGAGTAACGCCGGTATGAATAAGTGTCTCGAGTGCTGTAGAGTGTTTGCTTTGCTTTACGCAACGGTGCCTTCGTAATTTATTTTCATTCAGCTAATTTATAGGCCAAATTATTCTTTATTGCTTCTTTTGTAGCGGAAACTACATATTAATATTAAAAGTTTCGGTTAATTTGGTTAAAAATATTATGTTAGAATATGTTTCACCATGTTTGAAAGAAATTACGTTCTAATAAAAGTGATTAAGGTTTAACATTTTTTCGAATTCTTTTTAATTGTTTATATCTTGACAACGAATGGATGCAAAGAAAAAGGGCCGAGATATCTAAAATAATCCATTTTTTCTAAGTCAAGTTGATTATTTTCCATTCATAAGAATCAATTACAATATTGTTGAAAATATTGTCCCTAAGATAAAGACATTAATTTTTTACAATAAAAAGAAAGAGCAAGTAAACGCTTGAATCTTTGCTGAAATAAAAGGTGCAGAGCACTTTTGAAAGCTTTCTCCATTTTTGTAAAACACGCACAAGTTACGATCAAGAGTAGTAGCATGCACCGCATAGGCGAACAGCGAGAGCAAAATTCACTGGGAAAGCTTGCAACAATTGCCGACGAGTTTACGCAAAAGCTAAACACACAAAGGCGCGCTTGCAATTTCACACAAAATTTTCAACAATTCATGCCGCCCATCCCGGCTTCATAGACCGCAAAACACGAGCAGTCTCGTCTCGCCGGCCGCATTCCTCTCGCTCGGTCTATACTCCCACATAGAGACGTGCAAAGGCCACACCGCAAGCAAATCGCGAGGAATAACGCGCGCTTGCGGAGAGTTGAGAGGGAGAGAGAGCCAGGCGCCATCGCGTTTAAAAAATTCAAAAGCCACGGCGCCTGCTACAGAGATGCTGATGCAGCGGCAGAGAGCGTCGCGCGCGAACGCGAAAAGCCTCAAAGAGAAAACGCTAGCTCGGGGGAGAAAGAACCTCGAGGAAAGAAGCTGCGCCGGGCAAAAGCTCGCGCTCGCGTCTGATTTACGGCGTGTACATTTCAGGAGTGCGAGAGGGAGAGCGTGCGAATCGCGCGCATTTATTATTCGGAAAGGGAAACGTGTTGCGCCTCTCGAGTTCGCGCAAGCTCGGCTTTTGATGCCACGCGCTGCTGCCAGGCGAAAAGGAGACGCACTCGGCATTCGGCGCACGTAGCCGGTATTTTACGATAAATTTCAATAGTCCGCAGGGAGTGAGCAAGAGGGAGACAGAGGTATATACAGAGCCGAGGTGATAGCGCTCGCGTATATACCGGTAGCAGCTATACGTACGTTGAAACGAGCTCGACAGTCCATTCGACTTCGTTACTTACAAGTGACAAAACGCACGTTTCACGAGGCCGCATATCTTACTCGATCCCTGCAAGTTCTCGCTTCTTTCTCGACTCTGCAGCCGCCCTCGGGCCTCTCTGCGCTACATGCTATCCATATAATATATAATATAGCTATATATGGCAAACCGAGCAAACTGAGTCTGCGGTGCAGCGGACACAAAAGGCTTTTCCGAGGCTATGCGATATATATATTATATACCTGTGCGACGTGCAGAGCGAAAGAGAGGGAGAGAGAGAAAAAGAGCACTTTGCCGCTGCTGGCGCGAGGTCCGAGCTGGATTATTGGACGGAAGCGAGCCGCGGCTTTTCTTTGTCGCAAAGCCTCCACGCTTTGTGAATTTGTATAGAACGATGCACGGGATCAAGGCTTAATTACACGTTTGCGCATACTTGTATAGGAAAATAATTATGCATGGGGCTAGCTATGGATGTCACCTTTACTTGTTATGATTTTTTTTTAGAACGCAATGTGTCAATGTATATGGGCACTTGAAATAGGTACACAGAGAATATTTTGTGGGCATATATATAATTTAAGGTAATCATGTGACTGTAATTTCTATTTTTCAGCCACCGCAGACTTACTTCAGTTCTGGGCATCGAAGAGCACTCAAACTTGACTGATATGCTTGAAACACACATAGTTTCCAGATGAATGTAGGGATTTGAAAATACATTTAATTTTAAAAAGTTATAACTCTAATTTATCAGAATATTTCGCCTAAAACTTGAAAAAAAAAATGATAAAAGTTATATTTAAATTACAGAAACTACATGTGTTTTAAGCATATTTGTAGAGTTTTAGTACTCTTCGATGCCGAGAACTGAAGTAAGTCTGTTGTGATGGCAGAAAAAATGGAAATTATGGCCACATTTTAAAGTTTTCACGCAAATATCTGTGAACGCATAACTTTTCAACAAAATTTAATTATAATGTAACGAAAGGCAATTGCAAGCGTACAATCTTCGCAATAAAGCAAATCTCAAAGTATACGAAGTTTATTAAAGGCGAATGGGTACACGGGGCAAAAGGTGAGTGGCAACGGCCCTCATCATTCGAAAATAACATTTATTACCACTCAGCTAAAAAGCAGTCACAACTCTTGCAATGTGTTTTCGTCGCGTCAGTCTTAGACCGCAACACGCAGACCACTTAATCGTTAATTACGTCTCTGGAAAGGACATTTTCACCGATTGCCTGCCTCGACGTCGAAATCAAGGGAGTCGGAAAAGCGCTCGACGGCGTACCGGCTACAAGGAATACTCGGCAAAACGTCTTCTATATACCTATACGTATATAGATATACACAAAACTTTCTCGCCTCGGCGCTTGAGTTTGCGTCAAAAGCGCGTCTGGCGAATCGTCCGCAATTGCCCGACCGGTGCTTTTCTCATCAGCGCTGGAACGACTTCTCATTTTTCGAGGCTCAACCAGCCGCAAAAAGCTACTAGCTCTCGTGGAGGTAAATAAAAACAGTAGCGTGCGCGCAATGCGAAAACGCTAGCGAGACGGAAAATTGCGAGTGAGCTCGATGAAAAAGCTGGATAGACGGAGCTGCTGGAGAGGACTTGTCGTTTCTGGAAAGAGGGATGGGGGTGGGCTTTCGTTTGCCTATACTCTTCCGCGTACCTTTTTACGTTTACATTGCAATTACGCGTCCGAAATGAAGCTTACTCGGAGAAAATCGAGTTGCTAGCCGAACCATGTATAGCTATTAGATCGTCGTGAGCTTTGACCCTTTGTATACAATATATTGGACTTGGTACTCGTATTTACGTATATTTGAAAAGAGTTTCTCAGTTTTCAAGGAGAAATTTCAAGTGTTACCTACACTTGTCTTTAAAAAATTTGAAATGCGTATCCTCAATTACGGAATATTCCATTTACGACAGCGCAAGCAACACTGATAAACATCGCTCAAACACTAATTCAGCAAACAACATTTTGATACTGTATAACCCGAGTCTACATCATAAGCAGAGACAGCTCAGCCTCTATATAATCGAATTGCCATCTCTGATTTCCGTATAATCCAGCGTCATCGTCCCTAGCAAGCTGCACGTCAACCCCTCCCGCTCAGAGCTTTGACTACATCTTCCCTTTGACCAGCATCAGCGCCAGCGGCAGTAGCAGCAGTTCTCCGATTTCTCGGAGCTGGCTGCTATCTTTTTGACTCGTTCCGTCCTCCCTTATCCAGCCGAGCTATACGCGCAGTTCGCAGTTTTCTGTCATTTCCAGGCGAGTCGTCGGCTTTCTTTTCCGCTCGCGCGTCTTCTGTCTGCCGACGGGGAAAATAAGGCTCGCGAGGACGGAAAGCCAATCGGTTTTCGATATCAAAGCTCGAGCGAGCGAAGGCCTTGAAGAGCCTGAGGGACGAGCGCAAGCTCGCCTGTATACTGCATGTTCGTACGAGAGCTGCGGCTAATAATGGACTGTCATATAGTCTGTGCAAGAGGGAAAAGGGATTCCATTGTCGACGCTGCTGCCGTTGTTGTTGTTGTTGTTGTCGTCGTCGTCGTCGTCGTCGCCAACGTCTTCTCTTCTTCCTCGCCGTAGATGCAATGACATTCTTTGCCTTTTCTTTCGCGATCGAGAAATCGACTGACGGGACTGAACGTGCACACGTTTTCTCCTTCTATAACTTGGCAATTTCATAATGAAGACTGATGCATGGGAGGCAGGTATTGCTATACGTAACCTATAGAAATTGAGTTTTCTCGATTTCTGTGTATTCCTATACTGAATGCTGTTCCACTCTGAATAGCTATATAAGGGCTGAAAGCGCCGAAGAGTTAAGCGTGTTTACCGTCAAAGTAAGAAATGATGCGTTTTGATTTTCCACGAAAAGCTCGAGCTTGAAAAGAGCGATCGAACTGAGATCACGAGCAGGACGCGGCTTTGACGAGGTAAGAACGTTATCAAGTCACATTGAAAATTATAAAGAATAGAGCTTCCGATAGATTAACTTGTCAACGGAAATTCCAATTTTGGATATTGACAGAACTCAGATAATAAGCTTCTTGTAAAATCGATCAGCGGTGTCGTAACTGCTGTCACCCTTGTCTAAAAATTCATTTGAGGCAATCTTGCTGCTGTCATATAATTTTGGTTGCACATTTCTTTAATATAGAAAACAAACATATAGTTATGTAAATTTTACCATAGGGTTTTATTAAAAGCTATTCACAGAGTGTTTTATATATATTTAAGCGTCGCGAACAAGTTAATAGAGAAGTGAATTCGAATCTGCATGAAATCAGTTGTGATGAAAGGCGAAACACGTGTAAGATACGTAGCCGATGGTGTAATTTTGTCGTAACAGAGATCGATTGAACTCGAGAAGCGGTGTATATAGGTAATTGCCATGCGCGAGTAGGCGATGTAAGACAAACTAACGCGTGTACAACAGGCTACTTTCAACTAAATGCGCTCACCCCACTACCTCGGCGATATATAGGAACGTAAAAAAGCAGTTCTTCAGTATATAAGGACGGGATAAAAAATGATCGGGCAAATCGATTTTTCACTCGGTAAACGAATAAGCGAAAATACGTTGAAATTAAACTCCCCAAAAGACTCGCAACTCTTCTTTCTTTCAGAGCAGCAGCAGCAGCAGTAGCCAGTCTTACACGTCGGCGTCGATAGAAGAAAATTGTGGTGCCTCATCGATGTAAATTCAGGACATTACGTAAAGTCGAGACGAGAATGGGATATCGAAAAGCGTTTAAACACACGCGCTCGCTCCTTTTTCAGCCGCGAGCGCAGAGAGTGAGAGGGATAAAAAAGGCTCGAGTATACGAAGAGAGCCTGATGAGAAAAAGAAGGAGTCCCTCGCGCGTATATAAGTATTAGCGCTCTTTCTCTCTCTTATGTATTTACCGATCGTCCCCCTTATACCAGCCGGTAATTTTCCAGCTCTCGAACTTGGCTATTAGCAGCTGCAAGAAGGCGCCCGTCATGAAAATAATGCGATAATTCGCCGCTGCCTCGTGCGCTTGTTCAGCGCCTCCCTCCGCACTCTTTCCCTCTCTCTCTCTCTCGTCGTGTATATGTGTACACATTTATATGTAACGATCGGTGTATACCCGATGCACTCGATTAACAGATAGTTTGCGTAACTATCGGAAGGCTACTACTTTATATATACGAGGCGCGCGTGCAGACTCACACACGAGCTCGCCGCTTATAATAAGTTTCGCTCGTCGTCTATATGTTGTATGTACCTCGTCGAATAACCCAATTTCACGTCGCGCGCTGAATTCTTGCGCAAGCGAAAAAAGAGGGCCAATCCCTTTTTCATATCGCGAAACATCGTTTTTTCATTTACGCGTATTTATAGCGGCTGATTGCGGTAACAGCGGGGAGAGAAAGCGATAAACACGTGATTTCTTGCCGGGCTACTTGCAGCGAAAATGCACGAGAGCAAGTATTTTGATTAGGGGAAGAGCCTCGCTGTGCGACAGGCTTGATTTAAGCCGAGACTGAAGTTTATGAAATACTGGCGACGCTATACACTCAAAGGGAATATAATATCGAAGAAGTTTGTTGAGAGAGAGAGAGAGAGAGAGAGAGAGAGTTCGCCTAGTTTACATCAATTCCAAAGTCACTTTGACGCTGCAGTATATTTTTCCCGGAAAGATTCTGTGCAGCGCATTACGGTAAACAGAAATAAAGAAAGCGGTGCATGCGGGGAGGAGAAAGAATCGATTGACTCTTGAGAGATTTTCCGCCAATACGCATGCAGAGTTCGGCCGCAAAATGTTTGACTATGAACAAAGTAGTTCTCCTTTTTCGTCAGAAAAACAAAGTCAATTTTTAGTCGGAGATTATTATGCATTAGCTATGATGCGCGCATTGAAAAGACACGAAACATTTCTCCTTGCGCGCGCGCGCGTATTATATACGAAAGGCGGGCAATTTCTTTCTTTGAAAAAGTAAACAGTTATCGAGCTACATTCCCAAGACGAATGCATTTCCCGCTCCCCGCGACGTATACGTATATACAGATTTTATCCAAACGGAATAATCCAGCTGCTCGAGAGATACATTTTCAAAGCTTGCGCGTACGCGCTGTAAAACTTTGTTGCTCTCGGAGCTCGCTTTTTCAATATCATACTCGTAAAAAGAAAATCTTCGCGACTGCTGCTGCCGCCGCCGCCGCCGCTGCTGCATTGCGCATAAAACAAACGACGCCGAGAGACTTTCCTCTCTGTCTTTCTCTTTCTCTGTTGCGCTGACGCTTGCCCTAATATAAAGTCGACTCTGCGCGCGAGTATATAGTACAGTCTCGAGTGCCATGGAAAAGCAAAAAGAAACACGTCAGTCTCGTTATTTATAAGCAATCATAAGACGAGAGAGCGAGCGAGCGAACGAGCGAAAGAAAGAAAAGAGGAGAGAAGAAGAATCAAAGCTCATCCGCAATCAGAGCGAGGATCATCCCGGCTCAAAGGCCAAGGAAACTCGATCGCTCTCTCTCTCTCTTCTCTGCAATGTCTCTCGCTGAGAGAGCGCGCGGATAATAGCTTTTTCAGCTGCTGCGGCAGCAGCAGCGTCGCCTCGAGTGCGAGAGAGTGGAAAAAGGCCCGTTAGCGGCCGGTCAAACAGGATCATCGACGCGAGGCATCATAACTCAGGCAGGTCGCGGACGTCAATTAGCCCTTCGCGTAAGGCCACCGCCGGTATCTCTCTCTCTCCCGTGCGTCGTCCTGTTTTGCTGCGCGCTGCAGAAAAAAGGGGCCCGGGTTTTCGCCGTTACGGAAGAAGAAGACGCGGCGACAAGAAGCGAAACAGGTGCTATACTGCCCGAACACGACGAGCGTGTTACACGATATTTCTCTCTCTTTTTCATCCTTTGCTCGAGCGAATCTACAATTCGGCATTCCGCGCTGCAGCAGGACTTATACTCGAAAAGTATATAGCGTGAGGGCCTTGAGACTGATTACCAGACGTGCCAGTGATTATCGTCCGAGGGACGTGTCCCCGCGTTTTTGCATCGGTTTCGGGGATCCGAAACTCGCGATGAAGTCATTGAAGATTTTGCGACGGCCGTCTGGTTATATGGCTGATGTTGCGAGGCAAAAAGTCGAGAGAGACAGGCTGCTGCTGCTGTCTTGTCGCTTCCTTCTTGCGCCCGTTATAGACTAATGGGCAAATTTGATTTTAATTGTACGGGGAATCACGCGCGATCTCGGCCCTGCGACGACCGGCTAACTTCGAAATTTTTAATTGCCTTCGATCGTATCTGAATTTCGTGTTCCTCAGCAGCACTTGGAACAGCTGACGCGACCGCCTATATTATATACCTATATATACGTGCCATACGTCGCCTCGACTTTTTCTGCTTGATAAATGATTTCCATTTATAATTTTGAAAATCGGTGATTAATGATACGAGCCGGTTAAAAGATTAATTGACAAGAAAACGACGACGCGTTTATAAATTTCGTTGCATTATAAGCAGAGAGAGGAGAAACGCACACCGGATATCGACACGTATAAAAGCTCACTGAAATTTTCCGCAGAGTATTAGCCATCGATATATAAAAGCGAGAGATGAAAGAGAAGCCTTGACTTTGAATCAATTCCGCGCAGCCCCCGCACAGTGTCAGAACAGAGAGAGAGGGAGCGGGCTGCACGTAGCCGCGTTTACGCTTACGCGCGCACAACATTCGCGACGGCAGCGAATAAAAGCGCGAAGAGCAAAGAAGCACGTGACGGGAATACCGCTTAATGGGATTTGCTCGAGGCGGCGACGTGGCCGCCGGGCGACGATTTGACAGGTCAAATCGAATGACAAGTGTCTCGAAAAGCGCCTCCAAGTCTGCGAGGGGGCAAAAAATCAGCGAAATTTCGGCGACTCCGAAAAAAAATGCTGGCAGGGGGGTCAGAAACGTCGAACCATCAGGCGCGATAGAGAATTCTAATTCGCGCGTGATGCAAGGCAACAGCCGGTGCGCGCGCGGAATGAATGGATAAAGGGACGACTGTACGCGTATAGGAGGAAAAACAATGGGAATAGTGGTGCGGCTCGTTAAACGCGAGTTTTTCCAACAAAGCACCGCTTTGTTGACGTACGAACGAGCGCTTCGTGTGTGTAAAAGCCTGTGGAGCTCGCGGGTAAACAAGTTAGGCGAGTTCAGGAGCGAAGCGCCACACGCAGCTATATACTCGAGTTTTTATTATACCGAGAGACGGAATGAAATTCGGAAATGGCTCGATATAATTGCTTTTATTAACCGAGGTACAATATGTCGGGAGGAGGTATACGTTCTCAGAATACAAATAACAGAAAGAATAAAAATGCCGAGAGGCTAAACGAGGAAAAAATCCCGACCTAAATCCTCGAGGTGTGCAGTATAGTCTGAAAGCAAGAAAGCGCAGGGTTCCTTTATGCAAACTAGAACGCTAACGACAGTGCGTCACCGGAAGCACCACGACGACGCTAAAACGACTCGCGACGCTCTTATCTCTCTCCTCACCTTCGCAACCACCGCCAGCGCAGATAAGCTAATTCCCATCCGTATATATAAGCTCAGTCCGCTCCCACGTCCTTTCCAGCCCTGTCTACTCCACTTCATTCTCCTCCTCCTCCTTCTCGGCCTCCTCGGGTATACATGTGTCGCTGCAAAAACTGACTGTCCACAAATTGAAAGCACCAGCCGCGCTTCTTTAACTCTCCGTACTGGAAAGAGAGAGAGAGAGAGTACACATCGCCCGGCATTCTCACGTGGATTCTTGATTGCAAAACACTCGGCTAGTATGGTGTACCGAGCTCGCGGCAGAAGAGACAAACTTCTGCTGCTTCTCTTCAAGAGCGAGAAAGAGCAGCAGCAGCAGCAGAAGTGCAAGAAGCGCGAGAGAAAGGGACACAAAGGGAATACATATGTTTCGTGGCTTTTTGCGCGCGCCAGTCTAACGTATACTTGGACCTATATACACACACACACGTGTGTACGCGCATCTCTCGGCTCCCCCTGCTCCGTATATAGCTCTATATACATATACACTCTGCAGTGCCCTTTCGACTGTCCGCGCGCGCTCTCGTCCTTTTTCAGCGTCTCCGCCGCCGCCGCCGCCGCCGTCTCGGCTGCTCGTCTCCTTTGCCTTAAAGGCACGTACGTCGTGAAAAATTTAACCGACAAAGACGAGCAGCAGCGACGAGAGAAAGAACCGAAAGAAAATGCCGAGTGCCGACGGCGCTGTAGACTCGTGTATATATACACACACACACACACACATATGTATACACCTATATACACGCGCCGGCGAAAAATTATTGATGCCGGCGGTGCTACTGCAGCTGTACTTCAAGCCAGACACGCTGATGAGGCTTGCTTCGTCGTGAGAGCTTATCGCACGCGATGGATCTCGCTTTTCGAAATTTTTCTCGGCTCTGATTATTCGCGCAAGTGAAATTCGGCCCATTCGATTGCCACTCATTTTCGGTGCATAAAGAAAACTCGTTAATGTTGCCGCAATGATCTGACCGCTTTTTTCACTTATGAGGAAATCCGTTTAAATTTCAAAAGATGAGCACACCTTTCTAGCATGATTTTTTTTCGTTATTTTATACAATATAAAAAAATCAGAATAAGAGAAAACTGAAAAAAATAAACAAAAAAAAAATATTAAAATTCAACGAAAATTAGCCATTGTTCAAGGGCATGCACTCGATTCCTAAGAGCGCTAATGGAAAATCTATACTCTAGGATCAAAGTGGGGGTTAAGAGCTTCAATTTGAAAAAAAATATCGTTAAAAATGCTCGCTTAGGTAAAAAGTTCTCTGCGATTGAAAATAGCGAAAAATCACGAAGAAAAGGACGCATTATACTGGATTTGGAAAAATCCCTAAAATTCCGATGATTTTTCGCTATTATCAAAAGTAGACATCGTTTTATCTTGAAGAACATTTTTAACAATTTTATTTTTAAATCGAAGCCCTTTCCCGTTCTTTAATCCTATAAGTATGCACTTTTCGTTTGCGCTTTCATGCATTGAGTACATGCCCTTGAACAATGGCTACTTTCGTTGAATTTGAAAAATCGATAAAACAGTCTCACAAAGCACTTTTCTCGCGTTCCATTAATTCTTTGTACATTGCACGACATACTGAACAAAAAAATTCATAATAGAAAGGTGCGCTCGCATTTTGAAAATTTTCCAGTCTCCGACCTCTCTGACTGATGAATTTAAAAAGATTTCCATCGTATACGCTCATTTTACTTTCAAAAAGTTGCAGTAATCTTGTAATACACATCTAGAGCGCGAGCCGGCGTTTTTCATACCGGCTGAATTTAATTTAACTGTATATGCTGAGCACGCCCGGTTCGCCGACGAGAAGAGTGCGATCCTTCTTTTTTTGCCCAGTCGAACTCGACGCGAAAAAAGTATAGCCCAGCACTTGACGTGGACTCCACTATACTTGTGTAGAATTCAATGAATATATTGAATTTCGCCTGGACTGATGGGAATTCTTCAAGGTAAAACCCCATTGATTTTCCGTCAATTTGTCTCTCGACAGTCGAAAGCTTCTGCTGACTCGGAGCATCAGAAGCAATTAGAGAGTATTTTCAATACCAGCAGTAAACCGCATCAGTTAAGCGATTGACAGGATTCTCATCTTTCAGAGAGCTATCTTTTATTCGGTTCAAATAATCCGAGCGTGTCGACACAAAAATATACATGGGGATACACGCAAGCGAGACAAAAATGCAAATCGACGACAAACAAAGCATCAAGCTCGGTGGGACAAATGCAACGCATGTCGGCTCGTTCTCCGCATGACCTCCTATCCTACAACTGCACTCGAAGCGCACGTCAGAGAGCCGTCAAAACCGAATGGCGCACATCACGAAGCCACTCGAGAAATTAGTACATACACACACACACACACACAGACAGACACAGATGACTACGAGTATAGCTGAGCTTTCGATTAAAAGCCATCGGGTTAATTCGAGGCAGCGTGGCGCCACGCCCGACTCGTTCCATTATTTATAAGCGCGCACCTGTCGGATCGCTCTGTGTCGGCCGCTTCCGTATACTTTTCGCCGCGCGCACTCGACATCTCAACAGGCCGAATCCACTCGCGGCGATCTTTATGCCATACCGCCTCCTTTCGATAGGTATTTACTCTTCGTTTTACATCGTTTTGCACGCGAGTGCACTCCAAGGGGGAGAAAAGGGTTCTTCTCTCTTCTGCTGCCCGCTTCGAGTAGCTTCTCTTCTCTCCTTCTTCTTCTTCTTTTTTTTATTTCTCTGCAGCGCGCGGTGATTGCTCCTGCCTATACATTGTTAGCGAGCGCGATTTTTACCGGCGACGGTAATAAGCGCAGCGCGCCTGGATATGAAAGTGATTTCGTTGCGCGAGTGGATGGGGATTGAAAATTTTTAATCAACTTGGAATTGTTATCTCGAGCTCGTTATTGCTTATTGTTGCGTAAAATGAAATTGATACACACCGCACCTGCAGAAAGTATCAGTGTTATTTATGTAATAATTAAAATATAATGTCGGAACTGCAAACTTCTCGCAAGAGAACGTATAAACATTTTGAAAGATCGTATTTTTATATATATACCCTCATATTATAGCAAGCACATTGGTGAAATTTCTTATTTAAATTTTATTTAAATTCTTATTTGAATTTTAATTAAATTTCTTACGGCTAATTTTCTGACTCTAAAAAAATTACAGAAAATAGTTTTTGATATTGTCTTTTCGCAGAAGCCAGCTGCCAATAGCATTCGTCAGCGGGATCCTGGAAAAAATCCTGGAGAAAAAATATTTAAAAGTACGCTTTCCCGACCCTGTCAAAACAATTGGTCTGAAACGCACTTTTAAATATTTTTCAAAAAGTTCCTGGTTTGTCCGCTCTTCTGCACATAGCGAATAGTGGCGCCCTTTAATATTATAAGTTATAATTTTTCTTCGTGCAAGATTATCGGTGGTGCATTTTTTATCCAATATCATATAGACTTCTATAAAAAATACTCAACGAAATCCTGTTAACATTGTTGCGGATATCATGAATTTTTATGAAAGCGAATCCCGTCGTTCTCCATACCCTGTACCACCAAAATTCAACGGAAAACGAACTCTGCAAGAATATCACTGCAGGAAACTATCTCTAATTTCTCACGCAGAGTCGGTCGGCTCATTCGCGCAAGTATATATAACGAAGCAAGAGCGGAAATCCTAAATCGACGAAACATCACGTACTCCGCTGCGCAGTCGGACGAAAGTTCGCGCCTCGATCTTGTAATGTAACCAATAAACGTAGCAGCTCGATCATTTGTAGCGTAGAATTTTCGCGAAAACGCTCATTTCGAGAAAGGGAGCAACGAGACGAGTACGGCGGCGGCGGCGGCGGTATTCGTTCGATACAAACGAGAGAAATGCTTTTCTGGCTCTTGCATTCATTCGTTCCCCTTATTCGCGAGAGAGCCAAGGTAACGAATTGCAATCCATTTCTCACGACTTAGATTATCTCGCGGGTCCGCCGACGGCTCCTCTCTCTCTCTCTCTCTTGCTCTCCCGGCATTCCGCAGAAATCCAAAACGCGCAAGAGAGAGAGGGAGAACTCGCGAAGAATCGCCTTTGAATTTCAAGAGATTATCCTCTCTTTAGAGACTTAACAGATGCAAACACACACACACACACGCGCTCTCTTCATTCTGCGTATACATATATACAAGCGGCGGATAAAGAGAAAAAGTCGACGCACAAATAAACGGTGCGAGCTGCAGTCGCAGAAGTAAAGAAAAAAAAAGAGACGCAGCAAATCGAACGCCCAAAGGCGACAGAGCTCCGGAATGCGCGAATCGTCGTCGTCGCTGCCGCGAGGAGATCGGCAGCTCGCGATTCGGGATAATCGGCGCATGCGCGCTCCCTGCTGCTGCTGCTGCTGCTGCTGCTCCCCGGGCATTTACGTTTTCTCGGATAATCATCTTGGACGTAACTTAGCGCCGTAACCACGTGCTACCGTATAAAGTACACAATCGGATTTCCTGGTTTCCTCCTCCGGTGCGCGCGCTCTCCTTCGTCTTCCTTTCAAGCCGAGCGCCTTTCTCTCCCTCCGTGCGTTCGTCTCTCCTACCTATATATACACGTATGTACATATACGTATATGCACGGCAGGAAATGGGCCTGACTAAATAAAGAGCATGGCGAACGAGCTGAGAGCAAAGAAAGACCGAGCGAGCGAGCAGCGATCGATCGGCATGCGAAAGTCAATTTTGTATAACGGCCGAGAGATATTACCGCTAATAATCGGTTCCTCGCTGCTCCTTTTTTCCCTATACTCCTCCGAGAGCCCGCACGCTCTCTATTTACCTTACTTATTATGCAAATTCCAAATGCTTCGTTTGTATACACATGCGCGAGGGGATAAATCCACAGTGAGAGAGAGAGACAGACGCCGAGTGCGCGTGTATACGTTTCGGAGAATAATTAAAATTGCCGCGCAGCGAAATTGACGAGAATGACGCTGGTTTTTCGAAAAGCAAAATTACCGCGCTCAAGTCTCCCGGGCTTTTTGTCCGACCAGCGCAAATTTGCCTTTCGGCGCAGATGTATCGGCGCGCTTTTTCTTTGTTAAACTGTAGCTGTTATGCTGTAGCTGAAAAAGGCGCCGATTTCAATCGAATAAACAGTAATACGGATACCGTTTCAGCGAGATACACGCTCATAGAGCATTCACTTAAAATCATGAGTCGTGAAAATCATTGTATCGAGCGCGTATGGGGAAGACTAGACGCGCGGAATCGCTTTCAGCGCGTATGGATATCATTAAAATTAATTGAAGAGGCAATGGCAGGATAAATACGCATTTACGATTCATCCCGCGCTACGGTAATTTGGAATCCAGGCCAGCGTGAAAAAAATACGTGGGAGCACGTTGCGCCGCTCGTTAGATAGGAGAGAATAGTCACGTGAGCTGGATAAAGTATAAACCTCCCCGCGCGTTTCGTATGAAAATTGATAGTTATATATATAACTCGAATTTGTCGAGTGATTGGAATAATTGGGCCCATCAATCCCCGTACGTACATACATAGCCGCGATAAGGCGAACCGAAGAAGGTCTAGAGTTTCAAATGGACTGTTCGAAAAAGTCGGACACAATCGCTCGCAACTACGCCCGTCGCACAGGCAATCCCGGAGCTATACCTGTATACTGCAGGCGGCAGCCGACGATCGCTTTACGGATATATATGTATATATACATACACACGCGCGGGGAATCCTCTCCTCTTATCCCCTCAGCATCGGAGCTCGGCGCAATCGCTTTTTAATAAGATTGATAAAGTCAAGCTGCGAGCTTGCTCTCTGCCAGGCTAATGGGAAGCGCGGAGCACAGCCGCATCGGTTGGGAGGGGAGAGCTTAAGCAAGCAAGCAAGCGGATGCACCGCGGCGAGGCGAATAATTCACGCGTTATCTACGGCATCTTTCCGCGGGAGCCAGCGCCGCCGCAGTTGCATCGCGATCACGGCCTAGGGAAACGACGACGGGTACAGCACGGTGTCGCGGTGGTGGTCCCTCTCTCTCTCTCTCTCTCTCTCCTCTTCGTATTGTAGCTGTATATACGAGGCTGGCGCAGCAGCGTGCACAATCGGAAAAGAGCAAACTTTTTCTATCCGCGAGGCATCGATCGGCCGGGTAATTTAAACTCGTCTCTGTGTGTGCATAGCTACGCGCCTCCCCATCCGTGTGTGGATATAGGAGAGGGGGAGAGAGAGGATAATTTTATAGCCACCGCCGCTCGGCTTCCTTTTGTTTCCTCCTCGTTCTTCTTATTCTTCTTCTTCTTCTTCTACACTATGGTGTACAGACCTTCACGGGAGGCAAGCCGAGGGGTGTAAATTGCCGTGTGGCGCAGGAGAATGTTAAATAAGCTCTCCCTACTCTTGTGAATATGTTATATACGCGGTGGCCGGTGCACAGAAGCTCGCGGCGACAGCGGAAATTCCTCGTTTTCATTCGAGCGATAATGTGCGGTATGGCCGCGACCGAGCTATGCTCACCAGTCTAGAGCTTTGACGAGCGCAGGCGACTCCTGCTATCATCACCTCTTTCAAGAGCGAGCGAGCTCGGGCGCTGTAATTAACGAGCATCTCCCTGTGCGCCTCGATTCTGTACTCTATTTAAGTACTTATGACTTGGCGCGATGCTCTGCTCAGCCCTGATTGAGGGAACATTCATTTTCCGATTTTACGAGCTGGTTTTGCATCCAATTTTATCGTCTAAAAAGAGCATTTTTGTAATTGGTTATCGTTGAAAATCGCTGACTTACCTGTTAGATGATTGCCGGTGAATTCAAAGTCGTCGTCCTGATCCCAATGCTTTAGGCTGAGGTTCGAGAGCGATGTAGCGTTAGCGAATTCCAAATTCGCGAAATGCCAATCCAGAATTTGTCTGTCCTTCGATGATAGGTAGACGTCACTGTCAAATGAAATTTTTATGTATAAGTAAAGTATTCGCGGTTCAGGCTCAAAAATAATCTTCTATAACATTTCTTGCTTGTTGTGTGAGGGACAGTATACATTTAAAATCTAACTCCAGAACTATTAAAAACTTCGTTTAACCAATTACCTTGGCGGAGACGCTTCCAGCTCTTGCAACTTTGCTTCAACTTCTGTTTGCTGTTCTGATAGTTGATCCCATTCTTTGCAAATATTGTGGAGATCACGTAACTTAGAGCGAAATACAAATTCTTGAGTTATATCTCTTGTTTGCTTGCTTTCTAGCATTTCCTTGTATTGCTTATCCAATTCAGCCAAACGTTCCTTAATAGCTATCATCTGAAACATTGAATAACAATTTTTTTTAAATTACGTTATGCATTTCAATGGTGCAAAGTGTCGGCTTGTAAAAATAATTCAAGGAAGTAGTTTTTCAGAAACTATAACGAGTGTATAATGAAAGCTATTAATGCTGAAGCTATTATGTTAAAATGGAATTTACTTTTTGCTGATTAGCGATCAATCTGCCTTGCAGCGTGAGAACCGAGCGCAAATGCGACACTTGTCTCTGTTTAACACCTTGTTCTTGCAATCGAATGACCCACTCCAATGCTTGACCCAGCGATACAGGTCGTGTAGAACCACCTTGTCCTCCATTACCAGAATTTCCAACATAATTAAAATCCAATTGGTGTGACAGATAAGATGTAGCTTCTAATAATCTATTGAATTCCCTTTCAACCATCTCATCTTTATCTTTTGGAACCTAAAATTGTATTTTATTTTAATGTTGTTAACTTCAACGAAACAAGTCTACGGAAAATAAAAGAATATTTACCGTTTGACCATCACTTTCATACAAAGGACACTTTTGTCTAATCTTATGGAGCTCCATGTTTATTTGTTTACTTAAAACAGTGACTGGATTTCCTCCAAGACCGGTAACCACCATTGCTCCTAAGTCAGCAATATAATTGGATTTGCGAAATGTTGCTATACGTCCACCAACTCGGTCCTTTTAACAAACATAATCCATATTATTTAATGAGATTTAAGTAGATTTAAACGATATGTTTCTATTCAAATCAGATAATGAGCTACGTTCAAATGAAAGGTATTTTAAAAGAATTCAAAAAATTTTTTATTTCATCACAAATGAAATTAACGTACTCTGGCTTCTAAAACGACGACATCAAGACCAAATTGTTGCATCTGTTGAGCAGCAGCTAAGCCAGCAATACCAGCACCAATAACAATAACTTTTCCTAATTTCTTTGTTGGAATTGGCTACACGAAACAAAAAAAATATAAGCATTAATATCAGTACTTAGTACAATCTGACGTGAAAATCATGAGCAATAATTTATGATTTACCTTAAGTCTTTTAAAAACTCCAAAATTGATGAATCCATGTCTCTCTAGAAAAGCATGTACTCGGCGTACTAGTACCGGGTCACTGTTATAAGGTGGCTCTATTGCTGGGAGAGAGTTTTCAATCAAGAGTTGTTGTTTTGGATTTTCTAACCATATTTGAAGCTGAAAGCAGTTTTGACATTAGTATATTTTTTATTTAAATCTCACACACAATTTACATAAACTTACCAATCTATTGCGAATATGTAAGAAAACTTTTTGAGTTTGGGGAGGTCCTCCTGCAACGTCTGGAAAACATGCAGCTTCCGTAGAAGTCAGCTTTTCAAATGGTAAACGACTCTGGAATGCAGCTCCTTCCAAACCGTTTAGCAATTCTTTAACTGTATAAAAAACAACATAGTACATGTAAATATTTTACAACTAAACCCAAATTACTGTATCACAAGACTAAAAGCAATCTCACTGTGTGGATCTTCGTGGTCGCTATCATGTTCCTCCTCATCCTTCGCTTCTGCCTTTGATGCTGACGCTGTTGCATTTATTGAAGCATCAATTTCCTTTTTAGTTTCTGTGACAGATTTCTTTTCCGGAGTCCCTTGGCCCGTTTTCGACTTTTCTGAATTATCAGACGTATTCTCTTCATCGATTTGGAACTTTTCTTCCATTTCTCTGTACTCAACCTAAAAAGACATGGGATTAAGTAATAAAACAATGTGAAAAAGGCAAAAAGCAACAAAAATGTTGTAATGTTTTTAAATGAAAAAGCAAAAACTTTATAGGTTATATTGTTTAACGAACCCTTGCACGTTTCCTTCGGCTCATCTTGACAAATCTATGGATCTGAAGCAAGGTAAATAATTACTCGTTTCGCAATAACAGCAGTTGCTACGTAGATTAATACAAAATAAGTGAAAAATCACTTATTTTTAAATTCTTGCGCCGGGTAAACACAACACCGTTTGTCAATCAAATACACACACTTCACTGCTTCGTCCATGAACTGAGCAGCATATAGTCGTAAAGCGATCGCCTCGCGCCCGCCAAAACTCGACTATCTCCCGCCGATAAAGTAGGTTTTACTTTTATTTTACTTGCATAATAAATGGATATATTATCATCATCATTCCCATCACAATCTTGCAGGATTTTGGGCACAATTTTTTAAGGTTTTAAATACCCCATATAATGATTCTACCATAAAATTAAGAGCGTGCACGCAATATAAAATCGAACCGAATTAAGGCAGACTTTAGGTGGAATCCAACATATAATATGAGGTACGTATAGTATAGTGAGAGAGTAAAAAAGAAATACATATTGCGTTCGGTTACATTACGTATAAGTCTTTCGTTTATTTAGCAGCAAGTTTTGCTTGATTCAGCTACATCACAGGACTTCACAGAGGTAAACGGGTTATAATGATAGTCTCTTTTACATATAACATCAGATATCTTTTACATATAGATCAATAAAGAAAACAAAAACAACACATTACGAACATATAGTACATACATATAGTTATGCAATTACATCGTTTCTCCCTGCGAATACTAATAGCACAATTTAGCTTTCCAACAAGGACTCTAGCGCAACTCAAAATTTTTATTTACTCTTCTTCTTTTACTAAAGAATGAGTTGTGTTAGTCTGTTGTAAATCTGAATTGTGTTAGTCTTCGTAGGAACGGACGATATGAGAACACTTGCAGCGATATAGAAATATCTATATATACATAGAATGTACTCCAGCGTTGTTATTAGGGCAATAAGTTTTATTGTATCTATACTATATAATCACTTCGGTGGTGAGCAAACACACTCGCCTCCGATATGTTCGCCAATCCAGTCCAAGTAGTTGGTAACTTTTGTGTAGACGCCGGGGAAGTACGGCCTCGCACAGCCGCGACCGAAGGAAACCAGACCTGTGAATATTCACGCGTGTACATAAGTAAATATATAAGTATATAAAATAAAAAAATTGTTGGAAAACTCACCGACAAGCGTCATCTCACCCTCGGCGCCACGGACTTGCAGTGGGCCGCCGCTGTCGCCGTTACAGGAGTCGCGCTCACCCTCGAGATAGCCGGCACAGAACATGTTCTCTGTGAGGCGATTTTCCCCATACCCGGACAGAGCGCACTCTTCCTGGCTCATGATCGGAACATCGACTTTGCGTAAATCCTCGCTCACCGGCATGCCCTCACCGATCCTGCCCCAACCGATTGCTACGGCTGTCCTTCCGATGTATTTATTGAACGTAGCTGACGAGAAAAAAAAAGGAATAGGATGCTTTTCTGCACTACTCAAGATGACCGATGCGCTATACTCACTTGTATCGGGTAAACAGATGGTTTTCACGACCGACTCGAGAGGTACTGCTCTGTCGAGTTCGATTATGGCGATGTCGTTGTTGAGGTTTCGTTCAAAATGCTCATGAACTTTCATCGATTTGATAGGGTACACTTGGTTGTCAGCGAATCGAAGCCCAAAGTACTCTTCCTCGTATCTTTATCGTAATCGTCGCGTTTGATTATTTACGTTTATTTTATTTATATGCAGAGCTTGTATCTTGTAATATGCTTACCCGTGGATGCAGTGAGCTGCGGTGAGGATGTGTCTGCTAGTTATCAAACTGGCTCCACAGTGATGCTCCCCGTTATACATGATTTGAACGACCCAGGGGAATTCGTACATGCTCGTTATGCTGCCGTTGACTATTTTAGTTCGACCACTAACGCCGCAGACTGCAATCACAATTTTCGATATTTAATTGTCTTTTTACACGCCATATAGTATAAGCGTAATATACGGGAAAAGGTTCAAGTTTGGTTCAAGTTGAACTTTGGACCTCGTCTATACATTATGCTGTTGCTTCAAGTGCGTATCTTTAGAATAAACAAGTTTTGAATTGAAAGGAAAGAATTTATGTTGAAACAAACGAAAGTTTTCATTGAATTAAAAACATTATTATGTTGATTTAAACTATTGTTATCGTTCATTCAGCTATTAAACGTAGTTTTTATAAATCAATACATTTATTTCGAGAAGGTTTTCCTGGTGGTCGTGTCTTAGTGTCCGATGATGGAGTCCAAGTAGTGCGTTCCTTATTATTTTTTTCGTGTATAACACTATGCTTATTAGACGTCTACACATGCACAGAAAACAACGGAGCGCACCATCTGAACTTCATCATCGGTTGAATACCTGCACAACTTTCTCGAATACAGTAGATATGAAATCTTTTGGTGCACATTACTTTGTTAGCGCACTTCGTTATGATAAGAGAATTTAAAAAAGAATCCAACAGAACGGACTAAAAAATCGTTATTTGACGCCGTGAAAAAATTATTTTCCAGAAATATGGAACTCGAAAAAAGAGACACAATCACTTTTTCAATATATAGTTACCGCAGTTGTTGCACGTGTTGGCTGCATTGTTACTTTGGTGCACCGGTTCTCGATTTCCTCCCAGGACCTAATTGTAAAAAAAAACAAGATATCATTGAAAAATCGAAAACACACTTGTTTGAATATTCTCAAATAACTTACTGATCGAGGAGAATGCGAACGTGCTTGGCTACTGCCCGTCAACAGACTGAAGCAGCAGATCAGGACAGTCAGGCACTGAGAAAAATTTCTTCGCTCCATCGCGTCAATATATACATATATAGAGGTCTATATATGATTGTGTCTTGTACCTTTGTCGAGAGGAAGCCCGGTGTATAAAGTGAGGATTTTCGAGTCTTTTGACCTTTTATAGTATATGTTTCAACTAATAATGGGTGTATATTGCGAAATGTATATTTGCATTGGCAGATGTGCGTCACGATCTTTTTCAAATCGCGCGCGTCGATACAAAGAGGGATGAGACGTCATTGTAGCTAGATAATGGTGCGAATTCGTAGTGTCGATGATCATCCTCCGCTCAATATCACGCGATATACCGGCTTCAATGTCGATCTTTCGATAGGGTCTTTTTCTCATCATTATAATAGCTGTTTAATCATGAGTCAAATGCTCGAATGCAATGTAGTCTTTTAATTGATATGCATTTCGATTCTAGTATATTTTATGTATAGTAAATTGCATATTCCCGTGATAAGGCTACCTTCATGACAATATATAAATATATCTAGCAGACGTGGTTTATCGGCCCAACTTTGCATTATGTAAATATTCCCATTTTCGCTCTACCAAATGATTTAATTTTTTATGTATTATTTTTGTGTAACCTTAACGAGCATTACATTGTTAAAAATGGTAAGTGATCTCCTTTTTTTTGATAACCATAGCTTCATGTATACAGGAGGAAAACGTTATGATAAGTAATACTCGTGGACTATCGCATCGAAAAAATCGGATGAGCTGTAAGAAAAATCATCGCAACGTACAATGTGAAGATCTTCACGATAACTGCCTACAGCTTGTAATAAGCGATATGGCGTCAACTTTATTTCCATTTGGGGTAGAGGAACTTGCATATTATGCCGCAGTTTACATCGCTATTAGTAGACGTTCATCTATGGGCTTATAAGTTCTTCGTCTTTATACGGAGCATTGAACTACACGAGACGAATAAGGGCACGATCCACGATGACTTTGTGAAAAAAAAGTAATAATAATAGTGATAAAAAAGTGCAAATGTAACAGATGCAAGGCTCTCGTCCACATTCTATTAGCATTATTGAGAGGATATAGTACATCTATGGGTCGAGTAAGAATCGCTGATTTTTGGTTGAGTAAATTTTGCTTAATTGTTGAGCAAGGAATTCCCAATACTTTTGACGAGCAGTTCGCACATTGCGAGTTTCTCATTGTATTTGTTCCAAATCGTCGTTCCACACTTCTGTGACATTTGTCTTTACTGCATATTGTGTAGTTTCCTTCCTTGCTTCTGTTAAGCTGTTTGTATATCTTTCATTCAAGCCCTGACCTGAATCTATTTAATTAATTAATTTAAGGAGCCTCGGTCTTAAACATTTTTTAGCAAAGTTTTTATTAGTCTAGAGTGTCTATATTATATATAAATATATATATCAATAGAATATACGTAATTACTGCGTAAGAGGCAATCTAAAGAGAAAGATAAAGTGATCGCTTATTTTCTAATTCTTGTACACAATAACAATGAACTGACAAAAGCATTGCCTCTTACGCAGTAATTATGTATATTCTATTGTAGAGACCCAATGTAGGAAATAATATTTATAATACGTCATATGAAGGCTCGATTCGCGTAATCTCTAATTATTTTCCTATTCGATCATTCAAGAGAACTGATCTGAGATAAAGTTTAGTATTTTTTGTATATGTACAAATCCATGACCGACCGGGAACAACTTGGGGTCTAAAAATTGAAAAATTGTTTTTGAGGGCACACCTACCAGACCACACTTTTGCAGTTCCTTGGACCATTTAAAGCAAGAAAATCCAAGTGTTCATACCGTATCATTTACCAAACATTTTCTCTCTTTCCTCTCTTAAAAAAGTGACGACCGGATGTTTTGAAGCCGTTAAAGAAACGATTTGATTGGTTGAAAAATATATATCCGGTGTGAACATAGTTACGATATTGAACTGCTAACCTTAAAATTTAGCGCGCGCGAGGCGCGCTGGATTTTGCTAGTTACTTAAATAAGAGCTTTACTGCCCGGCTTAATTTTTAAATTTTCGGACATCGAAACTGAACTGTAGAGAAAAAACCCTTTAATTTGAAATAATGGATGCCTCGATACAAAGTTATGAGCAATTAAATATAGGGTAAAAATAGATCAAAAAGAACATATTTTCTATTATTTGCAAGATCTAAGATTTTTTCAACAAATTTTACCGTATTTTCTTTTTTAAATTGAAGGTTTTTTCCTCTACACTTCGGGCCAATAAACCTCCGTTTCAAGTAATATTAACAGGTACATGATAGAAAAAGTTTAGTAAGCGATACGGTGTGAACATTTGGTTTTTCTTGCTTTAAATGGTCCATGAATCTGAAAAACGTGGCCTACTAGGTGTGCCCTCAGAC
>UCOJ01000926.1:0-55525 GCA_900474305.1 Cecidostiba fungosa | reverse complement strand
AGCGAGAAGGCTGTCGAAATCAGCAAGGAGAAGTGGGCTGAGCTCAAGGAAAAGTACCTGGAAGTCAAGGAGAAGGCTAAGGTTGCCATTGAAGAAAAAAAGAAGATCTGGGAAGCTCGTCTTGAAGAATGGAAAATCAAGGGACAGGACGCTTTTGAACAGGGCAAGGAAAAATTCGAGGAACTGAAGGAGAAGGCCAAGGAAGCGATCAAGGAAGAGAAGGCCAAGTGGCAAGCTAAGCTTAAGGAGTGGAGGCAGAAGGCTAAGGAAGCCATCGAAGCTGCCAAGGAGAAACTTAACGAAAAAGACGAATAAAGATCTAATTAATTGTCAATTTTACCTCGATTTTCTTCAATTTCATAGTATAAATAAATTACTATAGCAACGTACAATATTAAAATTATTTATTTAAAAATATATACCTGATAATATCCTTTACAATATTAAATATTAAAATAAGAAATGCTAAGTTTAAAAAAAAGTAGCGCTTTCTTATGACATGTTGAATTGCGTAATTTAATTTTTACAGCATATTAGTTTGCACTTGTAATTAATGTAATTACTTTCGTTCGATTTATAATATTAAATTTTTTTTATAACTATTATATTTATTTTAAAATCATTAAAATCTTATTCTCAGAAAAATTGGCTAAAAAATTATATTCTTTTTTAGTTACATGATACGGTCAATGTTGCCCTTTAAAGAATACATTCTTCATTATAATTTTCAAATATTATGACATTTTATTATTTCAACTGTAGATCGATCATATCCCCGTGATAAACATCGTCATCGGTGATCTTAATCTAAACATTGTATTTGTTAAAGTTTCCGTTTTTTAAATAAAAACTTGCAGAATATTCGTCAGTAGTTTTCCTTTAGACAACAAATTTAATACATTTGTTAATATTCAACAGCCTATTTAGCCTTAGACGTAATCTGCGAGACGGCAGATGAGACCAAAGTCGAAGAAGTACATTAGTACTGATCAATAATCTGCTCCTATTTTTTTCAAGCAGTTTATTTTCGTTTCAATTCTTTTTATGGATGTTGCATTACGATATCAAATCAAAATTTTGTAAGAGTCCATTACATGATTACGAAGAGCAAGGGAATTTTTAAGAATAATTATAATTTTTTATACATACAGTTATTCATTCTAGTTTTATGCATTAAAAAATTACGGTTAATAAAACAATTTTAAATCAACTTTCAGCATTATAGATTTTAATAACTTTTGATTTTATTCAAAATATGTTGGATATAGAACGTTAAAATATCACTGAATCTTTAACCATAACAGATTATATATAATAATAGATCATTATATTTTGATTGCTTATTAAATTCACGACATTTATGACAGGAAGGCTGATTTCAATATTTCCTTACATTTAAATTAAGTTCTTTTATTACATTTTTATAAACAAATAAAATCATGTTAAATAAATTTAATAATTTATTCATGTACGTGCATTTAATATATGAAAAATTAATGTTGATATAAGATAAATAAACTAATTTGCTTTATAACTCAATAAGAAAGTTCGTTTCAAGAATGTGAACCTCGTTTTAACAAAATTGGAACGTCATGGAGGATGTACACAATTTACACACGCACACACACACACACACACATGTGTGTGTATATATATAAAAAGGTAATATAGCGAAAGGAAAACCAAGAAACTGAAAAATGTAGAAGATGCTTAGAATGAGTTTGGTTTTTTTTGCTTATATACTGTAGTAAATAAAACACTTGGGATCCACGATAAATAGTGCCTAGAGTTTAGTTCATAAGTTTTGTATGCAAATTAAACTGATGAAAGTGAGCGAAAGGGGATTATGTAAAAAGCAATTATGCTCGCTGTATACCTATGGCGCCCTCGGCTACCAGTCGATCTTAAACATCATCCTCGCTTGGAAAAGCCCATACAATGTACTATTTAATATTATTTCGTCATAAAAACTACGTCCAAACTACGTGGTTTTACTAATAATTTAATTAAAAATTAAAATTACCTATTTCTAAAAAAAATTGTGAAATTGATTTTTAGAATAAGCTGAGATACTTATAATCATACAAAAATTTACTATTTTGATTAGAAGATGGATAAGTAGTGATGTTCATGCATTGATAAACACTATTTATGCAGTGAAAAATGCGTTAATGACATTTATTTCGACTAAGAATCAGTATGACAAGGTTATCGTTTAAAATTCGAATTGTTTACGAAAAGTGTTTTGAATGAAAAGGAAATTAAATTATGATAATCATTATAAATGCAATTAAATTGCTGCAAAAACAAAATTGCTTATAACTTACATACATGTATACTTGTGTACAATGACTTCCGTACGATGAATATCAGATATACAAAATATCATATGCACTAAACTTAATGAAGTAACCCGTAAAATCATTAAAAATGATGCTCTCAGGTTTTATCTGATATTTCACAACTCATGGATAAATAATCAAAACAAAAACGGATTAAAAAATTATTATTTCAGGAAATACTAATATTTATCGTCCCATTTGTTCAATTAAACGTTTGATTTAAAGAAAACTCTTGATACCTATATATATTTCGCAAATCGCAGACTGACTTTCGAGATACGATTTCATTTTCAACCATGCTTTCGAAGACTTTATTTCTCGTCCTTTTGGGCACTGCTTTGGTATTGGTACGTATATAGTGTTACATTTGTGATACACATTTTATTCTAATACACACAATCAACAAATGTGAATTTTGTTATAGGCCAACCCAGTACCTCAGAGAAATAGTGAGGATGATCTTTCCGTAAGTGAACTTTTTAAAATATACGTATACAAAATGCAAACTATTTTTTCCATAAACATGTCATGTTTCGTTTAATTTTAAAATTTACAACTTTTAGTTATTTATAAGTATTTAGAGTCCACGTGATATGTATACCTTAAATATAATTAGTTGATATTCAAACGACTACTATAACATCTCTGGGCGTTAAATAAAATAAAATATCCTTTATTTCATGGATGCAGACTATATTTTTAATATTTTTAATTCTTTCTTATTATGAAATAGAGTATATACAAAAATGTATTTAAATTTTCAGGTCATTCCTCTGTCTGGAAACGTGGTTGAATATAGTATCACCCGCCTCAACGATGATTTAGACGTAAGTTAAAAATTTAATAATTGGTAACTAATAAACAAATTATTAAATTACGTTTGAAAAAAACACTACAGTAGCGCTTTTCATAAATTGTGTGTGTACGCTCGCACTTGTATGTAATATGCATTACGCAACGCATACATATTTTGAGATTGCTTATATAGTTTTAAGCGTTTAGCATGTTTTATTTCCATTGTAGGTTTTACAACTTTTTTAAATTTTCTCTCCTCTTTCAATCTTTTCATTAGATTACGCCTTCAATACAAAATAAAAAATATACAATGTGGAGGGAATCTAATAATCGCAACCAATTAAGGAAAAAACATTTTTTATTATTTTCTGGTGTTTTGAATCTACGTCACTGTGGTAAAATTATGCCAATTTGAACATTTCACACCAGTTTAGCAATATACTTATTAAATAATGCCTCACGGTCTTCTTTGACTCTAACTCTAGACTATACCTCTTCCCGTTTGTATTTTCTATAGTCCAGCGTAATCCCATTTTCTACCATAGCCATTTTTACATACTTACTTTGAACCCTCTATTTCTTTCCATCTTTCTCAATACCATATTTCTGTCCTGCAAGTACACCCTGCATTTTCTTTAGCATCCATCAGGTATAGTCTCTTTCTTAAATTATTTCGTCTTGCCGTTTTCCAAATTCTCCAAACCATATATATAGCCTTTTTGATTTTCATTGTCATACTCTTAATAACCCAAGTACTTATACTCGTTTACTACTCGTAATTCCTCTCTCTTATATGTCTATCTCTCCGATGTTTTCCTTCTACCTCCATTTCTGAAGATCATGGTTTCGTTTTTTGGGTGTTTACCTTCATCCCTTTAAATTGTTTATAGCTATTTTTAAATAAATCTAGCTGCTAATACACTCTTCTATTATTAATACACTGCATCGTTAAATAATAATTTTTGTTAAATTTCAGAGCATTGAATTTGAACTTTTTGAAGGCGAGGAAGAAGAAATTGATAACACTTCAGCATTAGTTGTTCCAGAGAATAAATGGAGTAAATTGGAGCAAAAATGGAACGAATTGATTGAAAAAGCAAAGAACAAGTGGGCTGACATTAAGGAAAAGTTAAACAACCTAAAAAAAAAAGGTCTGGTTTTCATTGAAGAAGTTAAAGAAACTTACGACGAAATTAAAGTTCACGGCAAGAAAGCAGTAACCGAGTTCAAAGAGATATACAAGACTTTCAAGAATAAGTGGGGTGTGTTGAAGAGCAAAGGCGTTGACGTTTATGATGAAATTTCAGAAATCATCGATGAGCTGAAGGATGCTGTTAAAACTTTGAAGCAAACCTGGTCCGAAGTCAAGAAAATTGGTTAATTATACGAAACAATTTAACTTACTTTTTTATTTAAATAGTTATGTAACACATCAGTTTCCAATAGACGAGCTTATTCAAAACAATGTATATATATACAGAATATATAGTATAAAACATTGCAATCAAATAAAATAATAAATTTGTAAAACAATATTTGTTGTTTATTTTAATTTAGAGAGTAATCTGCATTTGACAAAATAAATGAAGAAAAATTGTACAAGTAGTTTTTTAAGCTTAGAATACCTTAATACAAATAATTAATTTTTAATGAATTTTATTCAAAAGATTATTCATGCACATAATGCGTAATATAAAGCACCTCAAAGAACATCCAACATATTCTACACGTAGTTTTGTCCGCAGTCTATTAAAATGATCATACCCATAATAGTAATTTTGACAGATTGTGAAATCTAAAACCGAAGTGTGCACGAAACAAAGCGTTTCGCGCACAATCCTTGCCTTTAGTCGAAGAAACGGACACTCGCGCTATGCAGGCACAAAAAATCATGAATTTTGACGTGGACAAAGCTTTAATAAGAACTGAAAATCTTGATTCAGACTAATAATATTAAATTTTATTCATAAAAAGTAATCTTGATACATTACAACATTGAACGACAAACAATATTATTTTTTCAGTATGCTAATTAATATAAGTACAGATGACATCCAATGACAGAAGGAAGATAACGAATTAAGCAATTGAGCTCTCGCAGACCGGAATCAAATACCTACCTATGTAAAATATGTGCTCGAATCCGCAATGAGAAATTAATGACAGAAAACATAATATTATGTATATTAGGTTTGCCGACATTTGAAAGGTAATAAAGAAAAGATAAAAGAAGTCAAGGTATGTAAATGTATAATAATATGCGATATAGTAGTTAGAAGAATTTCAATGAATTGAGAATAGGTGACGTCTAACAAGGCTAATATTTATTGATTCAGATGTATATTGATCTTTGCTGATATCGCATATATATAGGGAATTTGAGACCTGATTATTATTCACAAGTCTCAACCATGATTGCGAAGAGTCTATTCCTTGTCCTCTTGGGTACTGCGTTGGTTTTGGTGAGTTAATTTACTTAGATTCTGAATAATTTACTTTAAATTAGTTTTACTAATTTTTAACTGGTATAAATATTCTAGGCCAACCCAGTTCCAGTTGCAAACAACCAGGACGTTTCGGTAAGACAATTTTTTTATTATAAATATATTTATATCAAAAAGATTAATTATATTTTATGTTAGAATATATACTGAATATAGAATAACTTAAGAATATCGTACTTCTTTATTACTTTTATTGCTTAATAATTTTTTCATTCATAAATAAATGTAAGATAATATTTTATCGGCAAAACGACTTAAGTCACACTTTCATATTTTCAAGAAATGGCGATTTTAAAATTTGAATTGTTACTTAAGATCGTAGTATGCGAATTACTTCGCAATACTATGATAACTTAAACTATTTTGAACTACCTTTCAAATTATTACACTGGCTACAACAAATGGATGGTTCTTTTTGTGATGCAGAAATTACCTTCAGTTAATATAGTCCTTGCTCTAGTTATAATATATTCGTGTTGAGACACTTCGATGTTAAATTTGAAATCCAAAAAATGATGATAATTATTGAGATAGTAGCTTTTTATTTGAGTTGTAAAGTTGTTTCGAAATGATTTTTATTATCTTGGATTAGCTTATAGACAAAAATGGATTTAAAGTCGTTTTCCTTGTAATAAATTAATTCCTTATTTTTTTGTCTATTAAGTTCCGGTAAAAATTGATTATTTAAATAAATCTGATATAAATGGTATTTTAGAAAAAAATGTGACTTAAGTCGTTTTGCCTGTAAGCCATAACTATAGAGAAGCACAATACAATTATGTAAAACTTGAAATTGCTACTTTTGTAGGTCCCTGAGGTTCCCGAGGTTGAAAATGCCGTCGTTGAGGGCGAGGAAGACTCTGAGGTAAAAATATATTCAATTAATAATAATTAATTCTATGATAAAATATATATTTTTTATATGTATGCAATGATTGTACTACAATTACTAAAATCTATAGATACTAGCAAAAAACTCGCTCGATAAGCAAATTAATATAATGTAGATATAACGTAAAAAGTGAGAAAAAAATACGTTTTTAATTTCTTTCTTACTATGTATGAAATATGTCAAAGATAACATCGGTCTTGTTCTTTGACTAAGAATCAGTGTAAATAGCATGATTCTGAGTAATGGCAAAATTTTGGCATATTTTAAGCTATTGAGTTGGTATAAAGTATTGAGACTATTCATATATTTGAATTCTTTACCACTATATTTAAAGATTATTGAAAATTGTTTTTAAATTATTTATTGTATGGTTTGATAGATCTCTTAGCTCAGCATTATAATCAAACACCTACTTAAATAAATACAAATTCTTATTAACTTTGTAGCACACCACCGAACACGATATTTTTGATGACGACGACGAGGACGACGATAACGACGAGGATGAATTCGCCTTGACCACCACTCAAGCACCAAAAAAAGGCTTGAAAGCCGCATGGAACAAGCTGAAGAACAAGTGGAATAAGACGATGCACACGGGACTGGATAAGTGGGCCCATATTAAGGACCAGAGCAAGGAAGTCTACGAAGTCCTCAAGAAGAAGTGGGACAATATTACAGAGAAGGGTCTGAAATTCATCGAAGAGGCTAAGAAAACTTACGATGAAGTGAAAACTCAGGGTCAAGAAGCCGCTGCTGAAATAAAGGAAATCTACAAGACCATTAAGGAGGTCTTGACTGAGCTTAAGCAAACTGGTGTCGAAGCTTATAACGACGTCAAGGAATTGCTTGCTGAGGTTAAGAAGGCTGGTAAAGAAGTCAATGACAAATACGGTGCCCTAGCTAGCAAGCTCGGTTAAGTATAATGATCGATAAATACCATCTGTAAATCTTGTATAATAGTGTATAATATCAAGCGCAAAATAGATAAATGTAATAAAAGAATCTAAACATCTATTAAACATATAATAATTTTTTTTATAATTCAAATGTACCTATATATGAAAAGAAGAGTAAGAGTGAATAAAATCTCCTTTTAAAAGAAACTTGAAAAATTAACAACAGAGTTAATTCATTAAACCTAGTCCAGGAAACGTTCAAGCGATATACACAATAATAGCTGACTAATTAAATTTTGTTATACAGATAGAGTAATATACAATCATAATATTGTAAAAAAGTGTAACATTATTAAATATTACATAATCGCTACAGTTCATTCAAGTCTTATAGAATTCAATCATCTGTTTACTTAGACGTCCTCCCCCCGACTGTAACAATAAAACTTTAATAAAAATAAAGTTGCAAATACGTTTGAAAATATAATTAAAACAACACTAATAATGTATAAACGAATTATTATTTGGAAACTTCTGAAATTGTTCATTTCTTATTCTTGTTAATGCAACTACATTATCATACATCAATATAAGAATCTTTTTAAGCGTGAAACATTCACTTCATTTTTGTGTCATCATTTTGTGAATACGTAGGTGGTATGCAGATGCAGATCGATTTTCTATTGACATTCTTATCGTGTCATTAATACAATTATCTGCATGAGTAAAGTGTCTTTTTTTACGTATCCGCATACCTAGATAATATATATGTTTATTATTTGGTAAAAATCTTATTTTTGAGACTCTTAAAAGTCTGGCTATAGATTCTTTCCTATTTTATAATATGTTCTATAAATTTATATTATATATTAGATTTTAAAATTCATGTTTTTATTGGATCTTTTATGCAAGTTTTAAATCACTAAAATATTTTTGATGAAAAATGACACCTTATCATATACTATACAATAATTATTATTACAAGCCCAATAATTAATTAAACAAAAATTTAGTTAATGTAAAAATATTTGAAAAGTGCTAAATATATTACATTCAAATGACGTTAAAGCAGGTAAAGAGAGATACTTTAAAAAAACATCGGCTGACGCCACACAGCTGGTGTACTTTTACGCACAATGAAGAAACTGAATATTAATATTTTAAAGGAAATCAAAACTGCTTTACGGGAGGATATGCGCAATAAAAACCAGATGATTATTGATACAAGTGCACAATTGTGTTATTTCTGCTAAAAACCTGTTTTTGTATAAATACTCGTAAAATACGTAGTACTCTGATACACGGACTTGGTTGGTCTATTACTTGATGCAACCATTCGTTTATAAGTCATGTTTTCTAAATCGTTATTCCTTGTCCTTTTGGGCGCCGCATTTGTCTTGGTAAGTTTATAAATTCATGCTTTGGGAAGCACTAATATAACTTATAATTAATAAAATTTCAAAAATATATATTAACAAGAAAGTACATACACTCAAAATTGAACTTGTGTGGTGGAATAAAGATTTACAGATGACACACACGAATATAATATGATTTTTAACTGACAACATTAGTTTTGTTGATTTGTAAAATATTTTAATAAATAAAAATATACATATTTCGTTTGTATAGTCGAACCCAGTGCCAATTGACATTGAAAATGAATCTCCAGAAATTCATGTAAGTTTATACTCTTTATCATTATTGTTTATTATTATTATATAATATATGCTGTACCAGTGAACACTAATTAAAATTTAGCCTATAATCTATTTTGGTAATTGTTTACATGTAATCTTTTAATAGAGTTTTATGGTAATGTTTAGATACAAGAGAATGTCGAAAATAAGGAAACAGAAAGTCAGAAAGTAGAACATGAACAAACGATGCGACAATTTAGTTGTAAATTTTAATACAGATGAATTTTTTTTGTAAATACTAATAAATCCTGTTATTAGATTCCATTGGAACCTGAAGTGTCTGAAGAAAAAAAGGGAGAGATTGAACCTGAGCAACAGCCTGAGGTATTTAATTACAAAAAATATCTGACTTTGTAATTATGTAGTACAATAATTTTTAAAATCAAAATTGAATTTGTAGGCGCCCTCACTTCATACTGAAACTGAACTTTCTGAAGAAACGAAAGAGGAAGTTGTAGTTCCCAAAGCTTCTGAAGAGAAGAAAGAGGAAGTCACAGTTCCCGAAGCCTCCGAAGAAAAAAAAGAGGAAGTCGTAATTCCTGAAGTCTCCGAAGAGAAGAAAGGGGAAGTCGTGGTTCCCGAAGTCTCCGAAGAGAAGAAGGAGGATGTCGTAGTTCCCGAAGCCTCAGAAGAAAAGAAAGAAGTAGGTCCAAAAGCCTCCGAAGAAAAAAAGGAGGAAGTAGTAGTTCCCGAAATTTCCGAAGAGAAGAAGGAAGATGTCGTAGTTCCCGAAGCCTCAGAAGAAAAGAAAGAGGAAGTTGTAGTTCCAGAAGCCTCCGAAGAAAAAAAAGAGGAAGTAGTAGTTCCCGAAGCTTCTGAAGAGAAAAAATCGGAGAACAAACCGCTTAGCAAGTGGGATAAGTTGAAACAGAAATGGAGTGACTTTTTTGAGGGCGGAAAGAAAAAATGGGAACAGTTGAAGGGTAAGGGTGAGGACGTTGTTGGATCCATCAAGAATAAGTGGAACGAGATCAAACAAAAGGGCGAAGAATTGATTGAAGCCGGAAAGAAAAAATGGAACAACGTTATTCATGGCAATTAGTATCAAAATTAACTAAAAATTCGATATGTACAAATACTTAAACTCTAATACTTAGCTAATGTAATTTAAATCATAAACTCGCATATAATATATACAGTCCTCAGACATATGAATTTTATATATTTTACATATTGAAAAAATAAAGAATAAAAAAACGTTCCAATACGTACATACCACTTAATTTTGTCTTCATCTTCTAATAAATCATGTTTTGGGAAAAAATATTATGTATATAATCTAACTTGTTAAACAGATTAAGACAGGTTTGACAAATATAATCATCATCAGAAATAAGAACGATGCATATTTATTTCGTATCATAAAAATGATTTCCATTCGGTAATTTTTGTTTTGTTTTTGAAAACAACTATACGTTATATAAATTAACGTAAAATTAAGGTAAATTTCCTGCGGCGAGAAAGAGGTAATACTCATATATTGTGTATTATGGGTGTACAGGTATTAGGATTGAGTAATATGACAAGTCTTCATAATCATAGAATATGAACATGATTTATTTATTGTTATCTGCCTTGTTGATTGATGAACAGTTACAAATAATGGAAAACCTATGTATAAGTCGAGCTAGATGATTAAAACTACATATAATAATACTGAAACAATGAAGAGAGTTTATCGTAAGCCACAGTGTACTTTTGATTGCTAAAATGGATCTCGATATACAGTTGCTTTTTTGAAGACAATGCGTGAAAGGCGCGCTGCAACTAATTATTATAAACTTAAAAACAAACAGCATTATTTAAAAACCAGTGTCGCTTGCTTAATTTCGACAAATCACATATAAGCTTGTCCAATTTTAATGCTTTGCGAATCGAACGAAAGTGTTATTATACAAACTCTGATCGAAGAAACACTGATATATAATTCAAGCGACGAGTCAAGCTTATGATTAATAGATCAATTATACAGAATCGCCTCCGCGTTATACATCAGCAATTGTCTTCATTTCTCAGACGAACACAAAGGAGCTATATTATTTATAATAATTCCTTCCGACGCGCGCGAATCGATAAGCTACGGATGTAAAGTAAATGCACTATGCTCTCGAGACCCGATTTTTATTATATATACTCATATTTCTTTATATATATGTAATGTGACGGCAACATCGAAATATATATAATATAATATATGTATAACAACAACGGCAACAATATGTATTATACAACAGCTGTGTAAATGCAACAACGACCTGATTTATATATATATCTGTTTTTCTTCAGGGTATATAGAGACGCGACTCTCCGCAGTGCCTACGCGACAGGAGGTACTTGAATACATTCAAAGAAATATATATATATATATTTCTATATTTTTTTTAAAAGTGTATATCAATGGTCGAAATGCAAAAGAGCAAGTGTGATATGACACGATCGGAAGTAGGCTATATTAAATATACGATGCAACTTTCGTCTTTCCTGATAATAGTTATATATAATATGTATATAACGCCTACGTAATACCTGACGAGATAAAAGGTCTCTGATATACATAATACATACACAGTGTGTATAGAAACCGTGGAAGGGAAAAAAGGGGTGATATGTGCTCGGAATATCCTCACATCACGCATACACACACATATACGCGCGCGCGCGTCCCATGGAAAAATAGGTTTTTGAAAAATAGCATCTTTCTTGTTCATTCTTTTTTTTTTGTATATATAGACGTATGAAAAGTGCGTATATATAGTTGATGTGTAGGGACGCGCACTGCAACGGCTTCTTACTACATCGCATTCTTTTCAGGACTATATAGAGGAGAAACGATTATTAAAATACGCGTGTCTTAGCGTTTACATAATATCTCTCATTTAAAATCGGTCGGAACCATATAGAGCGTTGTCTTATGGACACTCGCGTATTATGCGAGCTCGGCAGTGAGAGATTCAAATTTGCAAGCCTTTTTTCTTAATCTCTGTGTCTATATTCTTTGTTGGTTTGTTGTTGCGTACAGCTTCGTTAATACACAAAGAAAGCGCTTGTTTACACTACAGAGCTGTATTAAAAATAGACGTTTCAAATCCTCGTCGTTTTATTACAACGACGAGAGATGACAATAAAACTCCATCTCCATACTTTTTTGACATCTTTTGGCGAAGTATAATGATTACTGTGTGTGCTTATATGGATCAGCTGTCTTTTATTTTTTCTATATCGGCAAATGAATCGGCTTTGTTGTTCACATCGACTGAAACAGAGGCAGCGTATCGTAGTGTGTGCCTATAAATTGTATAGTACGAAATAAAATCGCTTAAGCACAAGTAGCCAATGCGCTGTGTAAATATTTTTTGTTATCCTCTCTATGCAGAGTAAATCTACGTCGTATAGAAAAAACACAACGCAAAATCGTCATGATCACAGATGAGAATTCAACAATATCACTCAAAATTTGTACAACCCAATAACGAAAAAGCTAATAACAGTAGTATAATAAAGACAAAAGCAAAAGAGCTCGAGACAAGACGTCGATAATGTCGCAGATACACACACATTAGACAGACGACCGACAAAGAGACGGTATACACACACACACATCGAACTTAGAACTTGTGCGTCTTGTAGAGCCAGACGAGGTTAGCGAGGCGTCCCTCCTGCCTGAGTACCATTCTGATGTACAGTCCGCTCTGGTCAGCTGCAGCCGATTGCTGATGAGTAGGCTGTTGGCTAGCTTGAGTCGTCGCAGCTAATTGCTGCTGCTGCTGCTGCTGCTGGGCAACTTCGCCGCCAACAAGAGCGGGAGGAGCTACGGGACTAGGCGGCGACGTGACAACCTCGACGTCCGCCTGGACGAGTATCTGCCGCTTGTGTTGACGATGACGTCTGCGTCGGGTCTGATGTTGCTCGACCTCCCGCGGCTCCTCTTCGATGCTGAGCGACTCGGCGCCTGAGCCGGACGATGCGTGATGCGAGTGTGGCCGGTAGGACTGCTGACTGCTGCACTGCAGGCAGGCGTCCGTGTCCTGAGCACCGGCGGCCGCGGTTTGATCCGCGGCCGCTAGGGGTTAGTTGCTGCCCGAGTGCTGACGGTGATCGCTCCCGGAACCGGCGTCGCTGCCCAGCGAGTTGAGGGTCATGTTACTACCGTAAGGGTCCAGCGATGACTGGACAGACATGCTGCGACCCTGTCGCCTCACTCGGTGGGGGGAGAGCTGCCCGGGGTCGACACTGGTTGGGTCTGCCTGCAACAAAGGCGCCCAGATCAACAGGATCTCTTCGTCTTTTACTTGCACGATTGTGTTCATCATCTTTGCTTTCGTTCTCTCGAGATCAACAGCTATATAGTAGTGTACAATGGAGTATACAAGTGTATACGCACCTGATAGGCCAGAGCATTGACGATGATGGTGTTGGGCACCAGTCCCAGGGGATGCACCTCGTGCATCAGCACGTTCGCCGGGATCTTGTGGAACTGGATGTACTCGAGGAAATTCGCGATCACGTCCTTGAGGTTGACGTTGGCGTTGGTGTCGCAGCACTTTTTGCTCCACATCAGCGCAGCCTTAAGGGAGACGAGGACATTTTAGAGATAAAGAGGGTTGATGATGATTAATTTGTGTGTATAGTACCTGAAACTTGGTAAACTCGTCGGCGCGCAACTCGTCCCGCGCCAAAATTAAGCGCACCACGTGCTGAGGCAGCAGCGTGAAGGATCCTAGATTCAGTACCTCGTTACCGTGCTCATCGACGAATTCCAAAACCTGGAGCAGTCAGATTATTACAGTCTTGCCGTGCTCGGCTTACACTACTTAAACCATTAGCTCTGCCTTCTCATCTGAACGTCTCTAAACTGTCGCGATACTATTTTTTATTTCATGCAATACTTGTACCAGGTCATAGTAGAGTTTATCGATCGATCTACAATAATGACTTTGCGGTATTTCCACATCTCAGAATCAAAATAACGTTTTTTATTAACTTTTTTTCTTTCATGAATAAACTCAGTTTTCACCCAACAATCCTTAAAATAACGTTTCACATAGCGAGCCTTTATATAGCCTCTAAGAAAAAAGAAGCATTCCACAAATTACCTTCTGCACGAGTGACTTGGTACACTTGTATTGAATGTATCTCTCAGCCGAGGCTAACAACGCGCAGACCGTGTCGACAGTGATGCAGCACTGAACAAATCCAGCGCAGGCACGTCGTAGCTCATCCAGTCCATAATAGTCAGCGGCGTTCATCACTCCTGCGAATTTTCGCGTTTTCATTCATTACATTATTTTACGACTCGTAATGATACACTATAGACTACTGCTGCTGCAGTAAAATATGGGAGCTATTATAGTTTACCCAGTAGAGTCCGAGGCTGAAGGGTGACGCATCCCGTGTGAATGTACTCGATCAGCTGGCGGAATACGTCCGGCTCGAATTCCTCGATGATGAGAGTGTGATGCTGGTGGGACTGCGGCTGCGGTCGAGGTATAATATCAGGACTTAATGACGAGGTGAGGATCGGGTTTTTTTTACACAGTATAGATTGATGGTAATAATTTGGTAAAAATAATAGTCGTCGTTGAAAAGTGTAATCGGGTGAAGTATTATTTTTTTTGTTAAGCTTAATGTTTCTTTTTTTAAGAGTGCATTTTGTATACTTCACCCAATTATCTTTTTGCCCATACAAAAATAGCGCTAATCAGATTAGACCGTGGCGAGCTGGAGCTTCGAAAAAAATGTATTATTATTGAATTTCGGTTAAAAAAAAAGTCGAGCCATTGTCAGACCGGCTTTTCATATTTTTCTCTTTTTTTTTGTATGGGTATATATAAAAAGACACTGTTCTATTGAGGTGTCCCGCAGGAAATGCGAAAACGTGTCATTAATATGTGCTCTGCAAACTAGCACCTATATAGCATGATGGTCACTAGAGTGAATCGATGCAAGACATGATCTATAACGGCGTGTGTACTACTTACGAAATTACACATGTCTCTAATCAGATGTGAATTTCGACTACGTGGAATACATAACGTGTGTGTTTCAGTCATGCGCATGCGTGTGGCGATATCAATGCCAGCGTTTGATATCCCTCCAACAACACCTTTGCCTAGTGTCATCCTACTCTCGTGATGGTCATCCAAAAAGAAAAAAGAAAGAAAGTCGTGTATGTGCAAAAATCAATAGGCATACACACTGTGATCAAAAAATCGATGTAAAATGTAATAAAATTCTAGACTAATAATATATAAAATGACGAGTGCTCTGTATCGACCTAATTCAGTGGCACATATATATATATAAAAGTTGTGTGATACACAGACTAAAAAATACTGTGGATGTAATAAAAAAGTTGTAAAAAAGGGTTGACTATATAGAAAAAAAAAAAATGTATACAATGGTCAGACTGTATTCAGTGAAGCGGTATACCTCTTGAATGGGAGCCAGCTGCTGCGTGAACCCTGACCGCTACATGGCACATAACATAGGGTCTTTATAACAATGTATACCCAACAATTTCATTTGTTGTATCAGTTCGCGCATATCGAGTGCTTCGAAGAAATTATTAGGCTGATATATGACAAAAAAAAAATCCAAAGCACTCGGTACGATATATGTGTGTCTATAGGAACGCGTCTCTCGTCTCGTACACAGCAGCGTAAAGACGCGCAAACTAGTGCTGAAGTTATATAGAGTAAGTGAAAGAGAGAGATAGATACACACATAGCGGCTGCTTCGTGAGAAAGCAACACCTGCGCGGCGTTATTAGTATTTCTTTATTTTCGCTGCGTATCTATATCAGATGACTATAGCAAGGTATAGAGAGAGAGAGAAATAGATACAGTGTAGTATATAGACGACGTCCTCGTAAATTACCTGTTGCGCGGCATTCTGCAGGTTGAGAATGGGTTCAGAGCTTCTCTTAAGGAAAATCTTGAGCTTGTTTTCCTTGGGCGGTTCCTTCTTGCGCTGCGGACTCGGCGCCTGGTACAGCATCTTGTGGAAGACCCTGAAAGTCATAAGAAGAGCTGCTCTATTATTCTGGCCTCCGATATAACACGGGCTGTTGATATCGACAGGGCGGAGATACTTGTTGAGCTCATTTGCATGGTTGGTATATACACATAAGCTTCTTCTATAATATACACACCCCCGCTCGGAGGAAATCGATATATACGCATGAGAAGCTTTTGTTTTCCATCGAAAACGAGTAGAAAGAGGCCTTTCGGGTCAGACGCGAGGAAAATTGAAGGACGGAAGTGGGTGGCGGATGGGTGGTATAGAGATACATAGAGAGATACAGATATATACGAACTTGCTCCTGGCGGCGAGGACAGCCTTGACCGCGCAGACCGGCTCGCGCGTGTCCCCGACAAGGAAGGTGACGTCGCAGAGCTCAGGCATCCGGGCGAGGAACTTCATGTCCTCGGCCAAGCCGCTCTTGTTCTCGAAGGTCGAGTTGTCAGGGTCGTCGAGCATACCGCCCGAGCTCGATGCCTCCGGCATCGTGCCCACCTCCTCGTAATCCTCCTGACGTCGATTCTGCAGCAGCTGCTTATGTTACAACGACAATCACACGCTTGTATATGTATGTACATGTATATACAACACTATAGACACTCTAATGAGGAGAGACTACGGTGTATATATATGATAGAGAAGTGTGAGTACCTGTTGCTCGGGCCCCGGAGCCCTCTCGCTCGTCGGGCTGCAGCTGCTGCTCGCGCTGCGAAAAAACACTTTTGCGAGCTTGCGCCCACGACTCTGCGGCTACCTGCTCTTTCTCTCTCTCTCTCTCTCTCTCTCTCTTTTCCTCTTCTCTTATTCGATCGATCTCAGGAGAAGAACTGCGGCCGCAACGACGACGACGACTCGACGCGGTGATGCTGCTATACCAGGGCACCCTCGCTACGAAAGCTCTCTCTGCGCAGGCACGCCTGCGCCTCGAAGTCGATCGAACTTGTACAGCTATACAAGCTCTCCCACCCCCGCCTCGTACCTATGTGTGTGTGCTCCCGATAATACGCGCACTTTGTTCTTTCGCCAGATGAGCTTGCGCGTGGGTGGATGGATGGGTATTCCATGGGGAACACCGGTGATACTTTTTTTTTTTTTTTCTCGCTAAAGAGGGGAGGTAATTAGACCGATCGATTTTTCTCTGCTTTTGAAAGATATATAGGGAGGCTGAGATAGCCGTGATTTTGACAGAGGTGGATGGATCTATATCTAGAGAGAGGAAAAATTTTGAAGGATGAGCTTGAATGGGGATGATCATTCAGGATGACGCACGAGCGAAGTTCCACGCAGTCAGCATAGTTGGAAAGGAGGTCAAGCTCAAAAACGATGGGCGCAAGCGCCGTTGGACCAACTCATTCATGCCGCGAGATATGATGAATCGAATTGCGTGAACTTTTCTTCATTTAATATACAGGCTATACGTATTATCGGATCTTACATTCTCTCGAAGAATAATATTATAAAATACAAAGGCGCAATAAAGTCGGTATATATAATATTAAGAGAAATTAATTTCCAAGTGGCATCTCGCGAATTCGTGGCTCGCAGCGAATGAGATTTTAATAAAACTTAATTGCTTCCATCCAGGACGAAAGTTATTTGAATGAATGCCCGAGGTCGAGTTTCTTCGCTAATGCTGTAGGAATATATAATATATATACGCGAGCCGCTTCGGCGCACTAGACGACGGCAGCAGTGGCGACGCGCTCGTTCATAACGCGGCTGCGCTAGAATAACGAGCGATTTCATTTTCGTTCACCTGCTGCTGCTGCCGCCAACGCTGTATATGGGATTCAGGCTTTAATCTACCCATAGCACTTAATTGCCGCTCTCGCTTGTGAAAATACACGCACACAGCAGTGGCTTTATTTGCTTACACGCGTATCATGACCACTTTGCATTTTGCATGTTTAAGCTCCCTCGCGCATTTTTTTCTTTTTTCGAAATGAGCTTTATTCGTCGCGTTAGGTAATATTAGCGGCAGTCTCTCCGTTTGCCGAAGGGATAAAATTCAACGCATGCGAGTTCCAACGCCTAATGCATAAAACATCAGTCCATTGTTGGACGGCGCGGTTAAAACGAAGCCGCTAATTTAAAATACATAAATCAACCGCGAGAGCGCGAAATGTTTACGCACACGGTGCGCGCTTGTTGTTCTTTTAGCAATTGCGCAACGGGCTATATACCATATATATATATTGCTTTGACAAAGGATTTGGTGAGTGGAGATGAGCAGATAAAAGAAATTCTCGTAACGTAAAACAACATCGATTTTATTCAACACAAATGCTTGCACGATATCGTAGAGTTTGTTTGTTTGTTTTCTTTCTTCCTTCGTGATGATGACAATAGTAGTTTTCTTGTTTAAATTCTAACTTGTAATATTTATTTACACGAAATATAAGGCACGTTCGATATTACATCGATAAACGCGCGGCGCGCATCGCGCCCTGGAGAGTTCGAGTAGTGCAATGTCGCCGCGCTGTCTCATATGTCACTTTCTCTTACGATATGCCACATCCTTACCAAATGTAGAAAATGTTCCTGTGTATTTATATTTATATATGTATAATATGTATGTATATTCGTCCGTATATAAACCTTTCTCTCTCCTTGTTAATCTCTCTTTTTTTCTTTTTAATCTTTTGACAATACCATGATTTCAACGGATGTACTTATTCGCCGCACTGAATACACTCACGCGCATACTCGCTACAATCGAATCGAATCTCAGTTTCCCAGTCGAGAATAGAAGTAAATAGAAGCACTTAGTCTTAGCCAGTAGACACTCGATTAATTTCCTTCCTTCCTTCTCTCTTTGACAATTAAATGAGTGGCAATCCAAAGTAGCTTATCGTGTCCGTGCGGAATCCTCAATTCGTCCATTAAAATAAAGCAATCGATAGACGCGCAGTCGTTCGGAGCGTAATTAAGAACGGAAAGAGCGACGGCTGATTGTGGAAACGCGATTCGATTGGCCCAAGTTACAGGAGTATTTTTCCTCGATGCGATTGATAGGGGGAAAGAGTAGGGGAAATTGGACGCCCGAACGCGAGGGGCCTTGGAATTATTTATTGATTACAATAATTGGCAACTAGTAATGAGCTAATTTAAAGTCTCGCGCACACAGACTCTCATGTACAATAGTATACACTCTGCTTTCACACTTTCTCTCTCTATTCGTATTTCTATACTTTATTTGTCTCTCGTTCGCACAGCACCTTGCGCATTACAATAATCCTTTTTCTCTAATTAGTCCGGAAAAATCTCTTTCGCAAATCTCAATGCACTCGTTCTCTCTCTCTCATTACTTTTTTACTCTACATTATACATCTTTCTTTCAATCTCTATCGAGCGAACTCGCGTGGCGTCTTAAATTCTAAAATAAACTGGCATTGATCGTAGTGGAATTTATTTTACAGAAATGTACAAGGCCTACGTCAAGTCTCTATTATTTCGTTTATATTATAGAAAAAATATAAAAATAATTTTTCAACGTGTGCGGACGACCGCACAAACTGAACGCATTAAGCCCATTATTCGTTACACGTTTACTTCTCTTTTTCTCTTCGTCATCATCACACCCCCCTTTCTCGAATCTCGAAGAAACGTCCAACAACGAGAGAAGACTCGAGGGAATATCCGTCTCCACGCGATACATATGTATAGTAATCATAATAATAGCAATAATAATAATAATTAATAATCATTAATAATAATAATAACTTTTCCCTGGAGAATTGGAACAGGCAGGAAAACTCGTCGCAACAATACACAATATCATAACATAGCACAATCGCCAACAGTGTATACAATAATAATTCGTCGTCTTTTTATTCTTCTTCACGTGTATCAAAAAAATGCGTCTCGCAGGAGCGCGGAAGTGGAACGCTGGGAAGATAAGTCGGAATGTGTAGTGGTAGTGGTAGTAGTAATAGTCTTGTCTCGCTAATCGTTGGCGCCTCGTTGACGTATCCTGGATCTGGATCTCCCTGACACGAGTCGAGAGCCAAGGTGCGTCGCGAGCTGGTGCCGTCGGCGCTGCTGCAGCGCCCTCAGGGGGACGCGGTATCACAGCTTCGAGGGGTCGTAGTTTTCGAAGGCCCACCTCTGCCGTGGTGCAGCCGGTGAACACTCCTCCATCAGCAGCCGCTGCTTGCTCTCCGTTATCGCCAGGCACTTGCCGCTGCTCTCGTGCCTGATCTGCTTCGTCTGCAAAAATTTTATATGAAATTTAATAAGTCGTATTGTTTTAAGCTGAATTGACAATTTTAAACTTAAATTTTTAAAAACCAAAAGCATAATAACTGAAGGTTATATTTATGCAACAATGGAAGTTGAATTTTCTTCGTATTTTCGCGAGAAATTCAATTCAAACTCGACAAACAATATATTCGACGCGCGCCTCACTTGAAAAACATGCGAAATACAATCCAAAATACACGTTCCCTTGAAACGAATAACGATAGCATTTCATTCTCGCGTCAATAAATTAAAAGCCGACCTTCCTTTACTCCGCAATTTCGTAAAAACCTCGATCTACGCGCTCGAATTGCATCGTCCAAAAACACCAGCCGTCGACATTACAATTGAAATATCGCGACTATAATATCCGACCTCCTCGGCTAATTATCCAATCGACAAAAATAACGAGCTCGCGCATATAATACGCATCGATAAGTCTTTTTCGCGCGTGAAAAAAGCGATCGCGCGCGCTTTTTGTTTTCGCTTTTTGATATTTTAATGGCGCGCTCGCTCGCGAGATTGAATTACGGCCTCCGCTGCAGTCATAATGAAAACGCTTTTATGCAGCAGCGGTTGATCACACGCTCGCAGCTCGGAGCTGCTACGCCCGCCGATAATATAATGATAAAAAAAAAGGAGAGCGTGCGCGTATAATGCAGTGGCCGTTTCGGAGTCGACTCGTGTGACCCCGTCTGAATCTAATGAATATTTTTCAGAGCGCGCTTTTATTGACTGCTGCTGCAGAGACGACGCGAGCGAGCTAATGAAGCTACTTAGAGAGGTAGCTTCGCGCAGAAAATTTGCCTTTGTGTAGAGGATTTTAGCTACTGTTGAATAATTTATTCCTTTTCCAAAGAATAATTTAGAAAAGAATTCTTTTTTTTTATAATCGAAGAGAAGTACGTAAGATAAAAGCAATAGGAGAGCACAGCTCGATAACGATATCGGTAATAAAATATCGCATCGCAATAAAAGTTCGGATTCGCAAATTAAACATTTAATTAAAACGACACAGGCGATGTATTTTTAACGTTTAATTACGAGCGCAATATCACGGAATCCTATACAATTTCAGTCGTTTCTCAAAAGTATAAAACGCCATCCAATAGTATAGCTTAATATACGAACAAATTCGAACACGCAAACTTGGCGCGCAATCCAACTTCGCAATAACAAACGTAAAATACTTCTCTCTCTCTCAGTCGGCGCAAGTGGCCGAGCATTAAAATTTTACTAACCGCATCAAATATTTTACTAATCCAATAAAAGCAAAGAGGCTCGCGAAACTTTGCAAAACCATTCCGAAGCTCTGAATCGTATAAATTTTCAGTACAAATAAACTCGCTTGGAGTAAAATTTTCCACATAAAATTTTGTATACAACACAAATATACCTGAGTATTGTAGGTCCACTGCTGGTTTCCCTTGCTGCCGTGGCACGGGTAGAGTATGACGTCGGTGCCGCTGTAGTCCAGGCACGACTCGTCTCTCCGTATCTCTCCGGTCTTGCTCAGCATCCAGTACTGCGGTTCAAAAGAGAGTATCCGGTCATTAAATCGATTCGAAAAACCAGAGCATCACCCACACCGACACAAGCACCAGCAGTAGCAGAGTAGTAGCGTTAGGATAGATATCGAGAATTCCGAGCCGTAGGTAATTAGCGGCCTGACTGCGTCTCGAAATTGACTCGCGATCACCCAATTTCAAGAGAGAGAGAGAGATAGTGTAGCAGTCGATGTCTATCCGTCGCTATATACCACTTCTTTCGGGGATACATGACATGCATATAGGCAGTTACAACTTCATGCGCAAATAACTCTCAAAAACACAAGCGGGAGAAAGAAGCTTTACAGCAAAACACACATACACTCACATACACAGTAAAAGCAGCAGCGCAATTAAAAAAACTCGAGTAATTAGTTCGATGCTTTGAGGTGAAGCCGCGAAAAATCATCGCGCAAAATTCCAATTGAAAATTCCAGCGCGTCGCGTGTTTTAATTACACAAGCGCGCGCACACACTATTACGCGCGGCAATTCTAGAAAACGAAGGAGAGAGAGAGAGAAAAAGAGAGAAGCTAGTATATAGGTGCGCACGACAGTAGAAAGAGAAAGAGAGAACGCGACGGCAAAAGGTCAGGCCGTTCGTTCTCATTCCGCGCTCGTTACGCCGCTCGCGCTCGCGACAAAGCTCTTTATCTCCTTTTTCTCCACTGCGGCGGCCAAAAGAGAGCAGAGGCAGGATTTCGCTGGCGCGCAAAAGTTTAACGGGCCGCCGTCCAAGAGGCGCGTGATTGCAGAGAGTAGAGGGAAAGAGAAAGAGAGAGAGAGAGAGAGACGTGGAGAAAAAGAAACGTCAACAAGCGAGCGTAAGCAGTTTACTCGCGGGCGATCTCGTTATATACCTGCGCGCGCGATACGCTCCGGGCAATCGCGACGAGAAACGAGAGCTGAATGAAATGACGTTTCGACGGAGGATGATCACATATATAGGGGGGAGTATATACTGTCTTGGGAGCTTAATTGAAAGGGATGAGGAAAGGTTGCCGTTGTTCTTTCTTTCTTTCTTTCTTTCGGGGGATCGATTTTCATCGGGGTCGGGTTTATTTAGTACGCGTATATTATTAATATTGGCTAGCTACGCACATGGGTTTATTATTGTTGATTAATCAGCAGCACTCAGGTCACACAGCACCGCACACCTTTTCCTTTCTTTATTGTTTATATATTTATATACATGAGATGAGCAGAGAGGTATACGTTATTGTTTTTCTTTCAAATTCTATCCCGGTGAGAGCGGAAATGAAAATTAGTTTTCCCCTCGATAGCGAGCTCGCGCATATATACGCGACGAGCGAGATTAATCAGATCAGCGGCAATCGTTTCGCTCTTCGACTCTTTCAATCGACGGACGTCGATGAAAAAATTGAAGCTCGAAACTCGCCAACTATAGAGGCAAATATTTGCCTACAGTTTGACCAATTTTTGTCCTCCTCGTCGTCGTCGAACAAGCTTAATAATACAGAGAGTGTTATGGTAGGCGTTTTCTCAAAATCAATACGCAGGCAACGTATATAGATATGGTATCACCAGCACCAGCGTGTCGCAGTAGTCACGCCTTTCCACCTGGCCGGAAAATAGAGCAGCAACTCCGAGAATCCATGATTACAGACCCCCCCCCCTCCTCCACAGTCCTCAGCGAGAAAGAGTCTACACTATATAATATGTATGTAGAGAGAAAACCACCAGAATAGCACCCATATCCAGAGTAGAGTACGTCAGTCAAAATCAGATATAGAGGCGCAAACATTATCGAAAAAGGCGGAGGCGTCGCGTGTACCTGATTGCCGCCCTGGTTATGACATTCATAGAAGCCTACAGGCTGGTGCAGGTCTTCCGGGTTGCCTGGCGAGTCTATGCACAATCGGCTAGCCAAGTGTCGGATCTGCGCTCGCACGTGTACGAAGGACATGAGGAACATTTTTTCATTAGAGACAGACAGGCAGACAGAAAAAAAAGGTAGTACAACAGACTAAAAAACGAGGAGACGACAGCCGGCACATGTCTCGCAATGCTGTACAACGGTAAACATTATGTGGGTGACAAGCGGCAGCCTTAGTTACACAGTAATATATAACGCACATAGATTTGCACACATACCTAGATGACTTAACTTAAGTAATCAAAGTTCGCTTGCTGTATGTATATATTATAACATGCTTGCAGTATAAACAGTAAATGCAAAAAAATAAATAAAAAGACACATATAGAGGAGGTACTACTATACTATCATAGCCGTGTGCGGGCACCAGTGCGCCGGCTTCATCTTCGAAAAATCCCCTCGATTAATTACTACTATTTAGCCGCACGCGATCGATTGGCATGCAGCTGGATAAACAACGACCGATAGATTCCAATAACGCGAGTCATCGGGTTATTTTCAACGAAATCAATTTCAGCAAAGCCAGCACACTGGTAAACGCAGCAACAAAAAAAAAAAGATAATAGAGTCGAAGCGCAGAGGTCCATTCTCTCGTGGGAGGAACAGCACACGTGCTGGTGCAGTGCAGGCACATCAGAGCTAGAGATGCACTGATTTCTCGTGTGTATTTGTGTACCTGGTTGCCTCCTTGACGATGGCATGGGTAGAGCCCGGCCGGCTTGTGCAAATCGGCCTTGCGTGCCGGCGAATCCAAACAGGTGTTGCCGCCCTCGCCCAAGTTTCGCACCTAATTGTATCAGGTTAATATCACGCTTCGTCAGACTTGTTAGTGCTACTCGTTACTTCCTAACCATACGTACATATATGAATATACACACACATATATGCTCGCTATACTATACAGCATTGAGCCTTTGCTCCCTCTCTCTTTTATTCACTTTTTTCGCGTAGCTCGCGGATTACATTATAAAACCAACGAAATTCGCTGATTCCGAGTAGAGATGACTCAGCGATTCTCGTGTAATCTTAGAATCGCCGTCGCGATGCGTTCTCGTATATCGTTCATTCAAGTGTAGAAAAATTCATTGAGCGCTTTTGTATACTTGCGTATATCGTCGTTGAAAAAATACACGCGCCGAAGTAGAGATTTAACGGGAAACGCGCCGAGTATTTCCCGAGCTTTTTTCCAGTACGGATCGATACGAAAAATAAAATCCCCGCATATTTCGTTAAAGACATTCATGAGCATCCACCACAAAGTTCTCAATTTCACAAAATGCCGTATGAAAACCAAAAAAACAAAATACGCGCGCTTGGAATGCGACGCCTACACCGGATATCAGTGAGAGGAAAATCGAGCGGTCTCGAAAAAATGCGTATAAAATAACGCGTGCGGTCTAAATAGAGAAAGAGAGAGCATAAGCACCACTGGAAATTCCGAGTTCTCTGCTGAAAAAAAAAAAAATTTTAGAGGGAGGGACGAAATTTATTAGAGCGAGAGCTTGGGCGTATGTGCCCGCGCTAAATATTATCGATCAGAACCGGGTCCGAAAAGCCGATTAGTCGCTCTAATGGCTCCTCGTAAATACGCTGAAAAAGTAATGCTGTGTTTTTTTCAGGCTGAGCTGAGCCAGGCGCGCTGCAAAAAAGTCGTCGATGTGTATTGGAAAATTTTTTGAAAATGGAGTGGCCTGAAAATTAGCGAAAAGTCATGGAGATGCATCGGCGCTGAATTTCCTTTTTTTAATGCCTTTATAGCGAGAAAAAGCTCATCTCCCTAACTCTTCTAAAAAAAAAATAAAAAATTTACGATCAAAGTGCACATGACCCTCATTAATATGAACCACAGGTCAACGGAATACGTCTCTCTTCTACATTTCCCAAAAAATCAATCTCGCGGCAACAAAACAGCTCGTTATTAATATGCGCGCGCGCGCGATCGGTCGTCCAAATGAATCTACAGCAGCCGTCGTTCCGAGACTTAAAAACTCCGTAATGACGAGTAGCGCCGTTGTCACGTAACGACGATACGACAGCGCGCGAAATTATTCACGCCGACTGCTCTCAGCGTGCCGACTATAAATTCCGCGCGATGCCGATGTCTCTCGCTCTGCTGCTGTAGTACGTGATTTAAGCCAACGCCGACGGCGCGATATCCGAGTATAATCGCCGGCGACGAAGGAAAAAAAGAGGGGAAAGAGACGACAGCGACGATATATGTATACACACGAAAGAATAGAAAAGAGGGTGAGGGAACCGAACGGCCAATAATGTACGCCCGGGGATGGCAATCGTGCGGGCAAATCGCTGTTTTATGAGTCTTTTGTAGTGGGAAAGCGTAGGAGTAGCTAGCCGTCCGTTCCTCGAGCAGCGAATTCCTATGGCTTTTTTGTCGTTCGGATTTATATACGCGCGCGCACGCGTGCATGAGTGTGTAACGAAAAAAAGGAAAACTCGAAGAGAGAAAATAAACAACAGCGAGGGAGCGAGAGAGAGAGAGAGAGGAAAAAGTTGCTAGTGCGAAATTGGTAAAAGCCGAGCTAGCTCTCCCTCTCGCGCGCGCGCGCGAGAACAGTGGTAAACACACTCGCGCATAAAGCGCGAAAAAATATAAATCCGGCCTGGTGAAATGTTTTTTTCAGAGCTCGTCAGCTCCCACGCGACAATAACGCTCTCTCGCGTAAATCCGGTTATCTCGCGCGCGAGCATAAAGTATGAGAGGAGAGAAGCTGCAATGCAACGAGCGACGATTTATTTATATTATAACACCGTATAGTCGAGCGTTGACTCTTCGAAGGAAACGTATATACACAGCAGCATCAGCGACGATCGGACGTCGGGAGATTGATTTCGCAATTACCCCGGAGAGGATAAATCTGAGGGGGAAACGAATCAATCGAGCTTGTCGCGCTGCCGTTCGAATTAATGCATCGTTCTTCTGCGGCAATAACGGCTTTACTCCTATATTTCCAGCGAGTCATGGAGATCGAGCCTTTGAAAGCTCGCGCTAGCGCGATAAACGAGTTTCGACAATAAACGCGCGCGCTCGCGACGCGGCCGATATCGATGCTTGTGTTTCTCCCGCGCCCAGCGCGCGAACAAAAGAAGTGTCGGACTGAGAGTATGTGCACGGCCATGTATGTATGTATGTATGTATGAAAGGAGGTCGGACATTTTTGTTGTACTCTTATCACACGCCGATCGGAAATTATTTTTACAGTTATTGCACTGCACTCCGGGATACATATATATCTCGATTCTTCGATGTGCGATAATGCCAGACGTATTCCGTTAACCCATGAGATTAAATCTATTTTATATTATACACGCTGCAGTTCCAATCCAGCCGAAAATCTCGTGACGCGTGTGTATATGTGTAGAAGAGAAACCAACGGCGACAAGTCTCTGGAATGAAAAAAACTGTATTATTACACCAGCTAGAAGTCGAGTCTCTCGACTTTTTTACGCCCCTGCAATTCCAGCCGGATGAACGCAACAGCGGTGCCTGCATCTGTAAACAAGTAACTCGACAACGCAGCAGCAGCAGCTGCGTTGAAAAAAAAAGAGAGAAAAGGGAGAAAAATACGAAACGACGATAAAAAAAATAGAAAGAGGCGCCGAAAACTTACCTCGCCGGAAGCGACCGCCTCGCCGGGAATGAAGAGCTCCGGGTAAATATTGTCGAGATACCATTTGAAAGACTTGCAGCCGAGATTCTTCCGCAGCGCTTTACGGTCCGACACGTCTCCGTAATTTCCCTGCAAGTGGAGAATCGTAAAACGATCGTAAAGAAAGGACGAAGTGAGAGAGAAGGGTACACGTAATCGAGCTGGCGGAGGTAAGGAATAGCCGAGGTGAATTCAAGTTGGCGAGTGTATATTCTTTTAAGGAAATAAATAATTATATAAGATGAGTAAGTACTCATATATTTTTCTACGAATGAAAAAAGCTCTGGCTTTAAAGTCAATTACTTATTCCATACGATATATCATCGAGCGACTACGTGTCCTCTCTTCAAAATATACAGTCGTCGCTTTCGCGCGGAAAAGTCAAGAAATAGAAAGGAGGAGTGTTAACCTTGTCGTGGCCTATCCTCTGGTAGTAGTACTTGGCGTACTCGTCGAGCCAGACCTCACTGAGTCTGATGCTGTTCCTCTTGAGCACGTTCACGCCGCTACGCCATTTGTAGGGTGAACGTTTACGAAAGATGTGGCCCACGTGCGAACACGGCACGATCTCCAGAGTTCCTGGACATGGAAATACAATACGTAAATTATTTTCGCCCTGTCAGTACAGTCTGACCCGAGCCGCTCCGTATCTACTTATATACACTCCTCGAGAATATACAAAAGCTCATGTTTAATTCGATATTCGCACCTCGTATTTTATTCTCAGCGACTGCAAGATCAATATACACGACGACTCGTATATAGCTATTAATAAAAGTTATATATATCTAAACTCGCGCAATGCGAGATACAGTAGAGACAAGGCAAACACGAAACTCTCAGGAAACACGGGAATTCAATTATCAGAAACCTACCGCCGCACATCCAAGTCTTGAAGGAGAGCTCGAGGTTCTCGCCACCCCAGATGTCGAAGCCGCTGTCGTAGGTGCCGAGACGCTCGAAGAACAGCCGGTCGATGGCGAAGAGGCCGCCGGCCATCGTCGGCGACCAGACCGGCTCTGCCGGATTCTTGTGCCGCTTCTTCTCGCGATCCGGCACCGCGTGCCAGTTGAACTAGCAACAAGAATCGCTTGTCAGTTTTATAGCTCCTTGTCGAGCTGGTTTGGGACTTTTTTTTTATCTCTGTCTTGAGGTGGAGAGGTTTTCATTTTTCTTTTTGGTTGTCTTGAATGTGGATTTTCAAGAGGATTGAAATGTAATTAGCTGTGCACGCGGCGCGTATTAATCCGTGAGAGGAGCGACGTCGGTTGCTTATCGGAGTCGTAAAGTAGGCTTGATAAATTTTCTCATTACAAGTTGAATTACAACCGCTTTGAGACATTTAGATTTTACGAGGCGTATCGCGACGTGTTATTGTTCTTTTAATGGAAGATTGTAAAAATATCGACTGTTAACCTTAATAACATGCTCTTCCGGTATGCCTCGAGAATATTCTATCGCGAATTATCCGTCTGCTGGAATAGTCAATGAAAATCCTTCTTTAGTATATACGACTCGATTTCAACATATTTCCGTCACTCGAACAACCATAGCAGTTCTCTCTCTCTCGAAATAGACGATTAAAACCCGTTCTTGAAATGACTTCACCTCTCCACGGAAATCCAATAAAATCGTCAGACAAACCTGGAGGTTCCAATCGAAACCACCGACGTTAACACCGCCCGAGTCCCTCCAGTGGTACTCCAAGGTGGTGTCGTCGATGACGTCGATCACGGGACAGACGACAGTCGTCTGATTTCGAGCGATTCGATCGAGAAGTGGCTCGAGCCAACCCTCGGTACACTCGCAGTGACTGTCGAGATACGTCAGCACTGGTGCCTTGGCCACCGCTGCGCCGAGCAATCGAGCCCTGATGAGCCCTTCGCGTTTCGACGCTCGGAGAATCTTCACCTTAGGGTAGTTCATCATGTAGTCCTCCAGCTGACGCTTCAAGTGGGCTGGAACGGAAAGAGAGATATAGTTGGTTGGATAATTTTAATCTTCGTTTCGATATTAATAGACTGACCTATATATCTGATAGGATTGGAAAAAGTGATAATAAAGTAATAGAGTATAGAAAGCGAGAATAGAAAATGTAGACGGAGATACTAAATTACTCAAACTTCAAAATTTATCCCACCCTCACGATAACAATACCCCGCTTATCACTCGACCAAACTTTCGTTATCCTCTACCCATCCACACACACACGTCTCTCCGCATATACACGAGCAATATCCTTAAAGCTTCGACCGAGAAAAAAAAGAAAGAAAAAGAGAAAGATCGCAAAATGCAAAGAAAGAAGATCAGCTCAGCAGTAAAGGAGCGCGCAGTCATCCCCAAAGGAATAGCACAGCTGAGCTCTCTCTCTCTTTCTCGCCTCCTACTCGATTTACGAGTGACGATTAGATCGATATCGCTCTATTCGGACTCGCGCGCAGCGCAGGCAAGCGACTTGATTTATTCGAATAACGAATGGGTTTAGGCGGTAGCCGCGATCTTAAGCCTTCGCGCGAGCGCGCGAGCCCCAGTGCGCGGGATTAAGCCTCCGCTGCGCGCGCGCGCGCGAGTATAAGGGGATTCGGCCCCGGATCAGCATGTTTCGCGACCGGCCAATCTATATATACACCTATATAGACCAAAGCGGTTTAGCCACGCGCACAATGGCACGCAATCGTGTCGTTTCTCGGACGATGCTATATATGCGGCTCCACACTGCAGAAAATCGACGAAGGACTATTACTATGGGCTCTGTGCGCGCGCGATGGTTGCCAGGGAATTTACATGACAAGCCTGTGTATATGTGCGTCTACACGGGCCAATCATCTTAATCTCTATGAGAGAGAGAGAGAGAGATTTGGATAGACTCGTGGAATCGAATTTGAATGGTTGATTCAAATCTTGTGAAGTACCTTTTGAAGTTTGAAGAATAATAGACGGCCTTGATCTACTAGCACACTTCCGAGTTATCAAAGTCAAAGATTGATGAGTACACGTGATTAAAAAAAATTTAATTCCGAATAAAAGAGAGCCGCTGAAAAAAAATCTTGAACTGCAATAATCAGTCGCGTATTAATTTCAAAAAGCTTTCACAGTACCACTCATCGTTCCGAAAGCTCCTCATTTTTCAAAGCCCATCGCGCGCACATGTAGGTATATATATAGCCGTCATTAATCCAAGAACAAAAAATCCCCATTACTGCAACGTAACGCAATACGAAACCTATAATTCCACACATACTGTACACGTATTCTCGTGATTAATCCGTTCGTAAGTACACTCGCATGAATGAGCCCGTAGAAGCATTATTATCCGCGACGTGGATTTTATATTAAAAAATAAAAAAGAGTCCGACGTTCGTTAGCCGATTCTAATTAAAAATAATAAAGCTAGCGAACAAAGGTACTCCATCATCTCGTTTCGATGATGAAACAATCAGTGCTCGCCGTTATAATGGGAGAGACGAGTTGGAGTATAATATATATGTATATAGCTACTGGACGAGGGAAAAGCTCGTCAGTATATATACACAAAGGGTATGTTTATGAGACCCGCTTCCGGCCGGTCGAGCTTATCTTGAAGCTTTTAAGAGCCGCGGACTCTCTCTATATATGTGTGTGTACCGGATTAGTCAGACTCGAATCTTGGCTGGGCTCTCTCTATTTTCCGGACAGTATATAGCTGGAACAAATTGAGCTTAAATCGGGGTAATTAAAAAGAATTAGAGACTGCTTGTGTATATACATATGTGTATACTCACGCATGTCGGAGTAGTCGTCGACGAGGATGATTTCCTGGATGAGATGGTCGGGAGACCTGTCGAGGACCGAGTGGACGGTTCGCAGTAGTACCGACCAGGCCTCGTTGTGGAAGCAAATGATGACGGCAGTGGGCGGCAGCTCCTTGTGGTATCTGCCCGGTTCTTTGCACCTGCGAATAAAATAGGAGAGACGGTTATATACTTTCCCTTTTTAACGCCCTCAGGGCTTTTTACGCTGCTTTAATTCAATGTACCGTATATAGCGCGCGTATGTATATAGTCGGGATGAGAGAAGAGAGCTACGGAAAAATGTGGAATATACGCGCTGGAGATGAGAATTTTAAGCGCTTTTTCAGGACGAATTTTCCGAGAGCGTTTTTTTTTTCCCAAAAGGTATATTATTATAATAATTTCGTTTAATTTAATTATACACGAGCGGTCGGCTAATTGCGTTAATAATATACTCGCGTCGAGAGAGAACATTGTGCATTTTAATCATGATAATATTCAGGTCTCGTTATAAATATATATGTATTTGCGGCCACTTTTATTTTAGAACAGACTATAAGTGAAAAATGAAAAGCACTTTATAAATTATATTGCAACAACTGCTAGAACGAAGATTCTTCAAAAAGCAAAGGACGCACGCCTCAATATTTCATCCCCCAATCGATGCATCCTCAAACGAAAGAGGTAAAACCGTCCTTCTCCGTCCGTAAATATATATGTACATACACACAGTCGGCGCAATTCGAAATAATGCATCGCAAGCGTTATAACAGTGTCAGCAGCAGCAGCAGTAGCAGGGGGATAATCAAACATCCGACCTATACTGGTAGTGGATAGCATCAGCGAGTGAGAGAAAGAGAGAGAGAGAAAATCGCACTCGTCACGTAATAAGAATCGAGGACTGACTGAGAAAGAAGCCGTGAAAAGCGTCGAGGAGAAGAGAGAAGCTACTGCACGTATATGTATATAGCTACTCGGATATTCCGCTGAGCGCGCGGGAAATCGCAGATGCGCGTCATTCGATATCCCAAGAGCGTCTGATTATCCTCGTCGGCGGGCGGCGGCTCTTTTGTCACCTGCGCGCGCGGAGATGTCGAAGGCCAATCGAGCTGAAAGAATCCGAGAAGAGAGAGAGAGAGACCTTACGAGGGTTATACCCGAGGATTTCTCTGTCGCCACTGGTGATGCTATCGCTGGGGAGGAGCGACAGGGGCTAAATGAATGTTTTAACTTCGTTTGTGGACTGTTGAGCGATTTCGAGTTTGCGCTTATCTTCTATATATAATAGAGCTATTCTTTTTTTTCTAATATACTCTCTTTTTGCGTGCAGCGGATTTATTATTGAATATTTTTATTATGATTCGTACACCATAAAGGCATAAGTCATATCCCTTGAATTCTAATCAGTCGCGTCTGTATCGAGAAGACAAGAGAAAAAAAAGCTTAACGAGCGAAGAGTAGCGTTCGGTATAGTAGTAGTCCAACTAACATAATTATCGGCATCTCGGGACAATAGGAGCTCGTTAGAAGCTACTGCGGCACAGCAGCCAAAGGAGCGGGGGTGCAAACTCTCGTCGTCGCGAAACATCGAGAGGAGGCCTTATAGGAAAGGGAACAACGTCGACGCGCAGACAAAGGCCGACTGGGCGCGTATATTGCTTCCTTATTGGAGCCCGGCCAGAGGCTTTTACAGGCCTCACACTCTCTCTCTCTCTCTCTCTCTCTCTCTTGAGTATATATTATCCTCTCGCGAGAACTCGGTATAGCTCTGTGTGTGTGTGTGTGTGTTTTACCGACGAATAGTTGAATTTTGAAATCGTCAGTTGTTGTTAGTTCGGAGGCTAATTAATGAATTTTGATTTATTGGATCGCAGATTGAGAAGAATATCGACGGCAGTTATCGACACCCGTTCTCTCTCTCTCACTCTGTTAATTTGATAATTTATGGAGGTATCTGCGCTAGAGGAAATTCGATAAAACAATTTCACCGTTTCCCGATATGCTGCTTGATTTATCACCGCCTTCGCTTCGTTGATGGAGGAGCATTTTTATTGTTGAAAATTGTTGGAACGCGCTGCGGCAGAAAAGCCTCTCTCGCACCGCGCGGCGGAGAAAAAAGAAATTAGCACACATTATTATTTCGTTCTCTTTAAAACGCCACGCTAATTTTTCTCTCCGCATAATAATTTATTCGGCGCTGCGCAGGCTCGAAAAAAAAGCTTTTAAAAGTTGCGAAATTATTTAAAAGTGCAAAAAATGAACTGCTTTGACAATTTGCTCGATATCATTAAGGCAAAGAGTATTATTATATATAACTATAGAGGTTAATGAGGGGCATTGAGGGAATCGAGTGCTATGAAATATTAACCGTAAATCAGGGACACGCGGAGTGAGTTAAGGAGACGTGTGAGCCATTTACTGCACGGAAGTCCGGATATAATTTGGCACTTCTCGGATCCAATTTATACCCATTTCTCTCTCTATCTGTGTGCGAGATAACCATCCACGAGAGTTTCTAATGACTTTAAATATGCGCGTTATTACAGGGGAAGTATATATATTATACGCGTCGCGACGACTGATTGATATATATATAACGAGGCGTTTTTCACTTTTTTAATTAAACCGCCGCGTCCCATAAATTATTTCGAGCTTAATTTTATTTTAGTCCCCGCAGCTTTTTTTTCTAGTAACTCGAGAAGGGGTCACCGAGGTGATCGATATTATTAATACCGTAAATTTAAACTGTCCGAGATAAGAGAGAGAGAGAGAGAGAGAGAGAGAGAGAGAGAGAGAGAGCTAAAAGTGACTTTCTTAAATTAAAATCGCGTATATATAAAATATCCACCGCACGGTCCATATTACACTTCCGAAAATTTCAAATAAAAACCAATGCGCACAAATCAAAATAAACTTCAGCGGCAGCAGCTATTTCATAATTCCCCTCGCATCGTCCCAGTCGCTCCTCTCGTCGAAAGCTCTGGAGAGTATAAAATGTTTGCGAAGCTCGCTGCAGTATAGCCGAGTTTCTAAGAAGCCGCCGCCACCACCATCGTCGTCGTCGTCGTGCCAATCGTGTTCCCCCTCAAATCCTGCGCGCACCGCAAACTCCTCTCTTCTATACTTTTCAGAAACCGCGGGTATACAGCAGCCGGAGCTAATGGACTCGTCACTCTTTTCTCGAAAGCAAAAGAGAAAATATAACGAGTAGTATATAAAGTACACGTAAAAAATTAAATCAAGCATCACGCGAGCGTATATAATATTATAATCCCTTATGCAAAAGTTGGCGATATTAATCACGCCAAGCGCATCTCTCCGCACTAATTCCAGCCAATTAATTTCCCACCGCACGTCTCTCTTTCTCTCTCCTCTGAAAGTTTAGTCTCTCCGTGCTATAATACGAGCGCGCTGACGCGTCTCGCGATTCATAAATTACAGGGAGCGATAAGGAGGCCATTTTTGGGACACTTTTGTCGTGGAGATGTGGAAGGAGCGTTAAATCACGAAAACTTGTGCAGCGCGCCGGTCTCTCTCTCTCTCTCTCTCTCTCTCGGCACACGAAGAAAAATGGAAATGCGCGATAAGCCGGCCGGACTAGGATGAAAAGAGCGACGGGCTTAGAAGAAGAAGAAGAAAATGCAGCTAGCCTCTGAGATAGATACGAGCAGATTGAATTCTGCCCCGGGAAGAAGATCCTCCGCAAGCTTGCAATTTCCCTATGCCGCACGTGTATCATATATACACAGCTCACGACGATTACGCGGTAGCAGCTGGCGCGCGAAGGTCATCGCCGATATATGCGGTCGATTTTAATCGTTTATCCAAGAGAGATATCCAAGAGTATAGAGTTTCTCTCTCGCGCGAAGAAAGTACGTCAGAGAGAGAGAGTAATTCCCTGCGTGCTTGGAATTGTATTAAAGTTCGCTATCAAAGCTATACATATACCCTATATAATACTCGTACACGTGCGCGCGAGGGATGAGAGATCGCGAACTTTCGGGGAGGAGTTGGACTTGCAGGTTCTACTGCCAGCAGGTGTTTGAATTTCAAAGCTGCTGCTGCTGCTGCTGCTGTTGCTGCACGCGTGCGCATGTTTAGCGTCTTCTGGAAAAGAGCGTCTTTATGGCGTCTGCGAGTAGTCCTATACATAGTACACGTAGTCTTTTGTGTGTTCGTATATGCGCTGTGCGCTGGCGGCGGCTGCTGATTCGTTATATAGGCTTGGCTGCACAGCACCGCCGCCGCCGCCGCCGTCGTTTTCACGGAGTTTGCCTTTGGCTGCGATAATGGATGCTCTAGCTGTGCTCTATGGAAATTGTTCGCGAAAAGTCTGACATATTTTCTTCTTTTTTTTCTTTGCATCACTTTGTATAGAGCAGCTCGACTTTTACTACTTAAACTCGATCTTTCATCTCGTCTAATCAAAACGTTCGCCACTTATCTTTATACGACTCGCTATTACAACAAAATAAGTTTACACAGAGAGCCGCACAACAGTAAAGAGCGACAACAAAAAAATCGACGACTCCTCGTTGTCGTAACGACTGCATAGAGTTGAGCAAGCAAATAAATTTTTTGTTTGTTCCCCCGAGAGTAATTCTTGAATTCGCCTAATACTATCTGTTTTACGAGCTAACTCGCGCGCGCGCGCGCAAAAAAGAGGCATCTCACAATCGGACTCATTACTCGCCACACAGCGAATTAAGTCCCTCCGTCGTGTATAATAACGCTCTCGACAATAACGCGGCCGTTAAACCGCAGCCGACATTAAGCAAACTCGCATTACACTTTTCGAGCTATAGGCCTACACTGCTATATACACAAGAGGAAAAGGTGGCGTAGAGAGAGAAGGATAAAAATCCGATAGCGGCTCTTAACGATCGCGTCGAGCCAATTGCGTGCAGCGCTACTCTAGCCGCGCGGCGGCCTGCATATTTGCTTTTCATTTCTCGGACTGCTGTTCCATTATTTTGGAATAGCCTATAGCTGTAAACGCGGGGTTTCTGCGCATTCGCTCATCGAAAAATTGCGAAGAGAGAGAGAAAGCTTGGGGCATCGATTTTCCGTTATTTTTCGACGTATATGCGCGCGCGGTTGAAAAGTAGAAAGAAAATGCGCGCAGAGGTAAAAGGTTCGCGGAATAAGGGAACGACGAGAGCGACGTGCATGTGTGTGTGTATAGGAACGACAGCTGCGAAAATAGAACGTTTTCGCGTATACAAAGGAAGTCGATCCCTGCGACTGGCTCTCTTCTCTCGTCGATTTGTCAACGATTTTCTTATATATGTATATAATATATATACAAGGGAAGAAAGTGCGCGTCATGCGAATTTACCAAACGCTCTCTTGAGCTTGCAGCAGAGACTCGAATTCTCTTCGAGAGAAGAGAGAGACTACGACTCTGCAGCATACCGCTGGCTTTGTGAGAAGTCGTCGAGAGTTGAATCCTCTTCATTTGTGCGAAGGTTCCTGACGCTTTTTCTCGCGACGATGATGCGCGAAATATCTATATGCGCTCGCATACAAGAGCGCTTTTGAAGCCTGCATCGTCTTTGTCGACGGTTTTAGCGCGAGGATTGTGTGCGAGAAGATCGGCTTGTGGATTTCTTATCTTTTTGAGGAAACGATCTTAGCTATATATAGGCGAACCTTGTCGTCGTCGTCGTCGTCGTCGTCGTTGTGATATAGAGTGAGGAATGCTGCTGATGCTTCTGCTCTCTGATGCTTTGATTAAAGTCTCTGGCGTTTGATGTGTATATTAATTAAATTTTGATTGAATTGTAATGAGAGATGACGGCGTATTATATTTTAGAGATGAATTTCTCTGCGGAGCTTGCGCTGAACTTGATATTTTGATTCGCAGGATGAATAATAGATACGGATTTTAATAAACTTCATTATTAATATTTTAATATTGGTGCAATAATTGCTCGTTTGTTTACGAAATTATAATGCACAATACGGACTGTACAGTAAACAAAGCTAATGAATGCAAATTCAAGCAAATATTTAAACAGCAAAATATAACATATAAAAAATATGATTTCTCGACAAAAGTAAACCAATCGCTCTTCAAAAATCTCGAACAAAAGTTATAGTCCAACGTCTTCATCCCGCCAACTGCCTCTCTCTAACGAAAAAAAAAAAAAAAAAAAACACAGAAGCGACGAAAACTCTCGCTCCGTCAAGTAAGAAAATCGCAGTGTCGTGAGCGTCTCGCGCGCAACCCCTATATACGTGAGACATCGATGCGTCCCTCGGTTCCGTTCGTTCGTTCGGAGCTGCAACAAATGGAATGGTAAATAGCGAATGGACGTTTCAAAACCCACTCGTGACCCGCATACCCGACTAGAGAGTCGCTTGTTTATCTTATCTCGCTCGTATATATACTTATACTTCTTTTCACGTGCAGTACTATAGCAGCGGCGGCGACAAATGCACACGTGCGCACATAGAGAGGATTCGCGGAATCGATGCGTTAGGGATAATTTGTCGGGAGCGCAGTGATAGTTTCGGGGAACAGTAGAGCTTTTTTTACGGCGGTCAATTTATTCATAATATTCGCTCGAATAATTGCGTTATACTCATCTCGATAATGGTAAAACGTCATTCAGAGAGAGTGATTATATAATCGGTTAATATAATGCGTGTAATCGACTGTCGCGTTGTTATAATATATTAATGCGCTAATGCATCGCTATCAGCAAAGCTCAAATTAGAGGGAGAGCGCTATGAAGCTCAGCATTATATAGAACTGAAATCATCGCTTTGTGATGAATAATTTCCAACAATCAAAATCGTTCTACACGAGTTGCCAGATATAATAATACCGCTCGTTAAGCCCGAGGAAAAACATCTCGGCTCTCACAACAATGAGAAAAATCCCAAGACAAATGGTTGCGCCCAGCACGTATACACATCCCTCTTCTATATAGCAGTATAGATATATAGCACATAATAAAAATGCGCCGCCGACGCCACGACTCATTGACCCGCAGCCTAATGAGCGACTCGACTGCACCGCCAGACACACACAAGTGCGTCTTGAGAAGAGCCGGCTCTCTCTCTCTCTCTCTCGGTGCATCCCCCTTATGTTTTTTCGTTGCTGCTATATATACTGCAATGTACCCCAACACAAAGCGCATGTTTATTGAACGAAGCTCGATATATTGCGCTGTTTCGGCGAATCCTAATAATGTGCTGTCTTTCAGGAAAGAATCCGAGAAATTTCGCCGTTATTAAGGGACACTTATTAGAAAATTCTGCGCGACACTGCACTTTGCTAAGACGCCGAGAGACACGAAGCGCTGCGGAGACGACAAAGAGAAAGGAGTGTAGGCGGTTGAGAGATTCCTCACTCTCTCTCTACTACTGCGCCCTGATCTCAAGAGGTGGTATAGTAAGCAACGCCCTTTCGAATCTCGCATGCATAATTAAACGTGATGTATATATGCGACAGCTCTTCTTCTTCTTTTTTTTTTGACGTTAATTACCAAGCGCACAGGTCTTCTATAATATTCAAACAACACGTCGTCGTATATATATCGAAAATCTCATCCGCAAGCCAAATCCCGGTGAATATATATAAAAGCGCGGCTCTCTCGGAATATTTGTTAGAGTCGACGAGAGAGGAGTGTCAGACACGTCGAATAATGCGCGAACGAGCATTTGTCAAGCATTTCGACAAGCAGCAGGAGCAGCAGCGCCTTCCAAGACGATTTGCCAGTAAAAACGTCCGTAGCTCTTCTCTCTCTCTCTCTCCTCTTTCCCCCGTATTCGCACGTGAGCTTCAGCTGGCGATGCGCCTTGAATAATGGATCGGCTGGAGTAACAACTGCCAGAGACTGTACGTGTGTATCGGGAGCTGCAGAGAGCCCTTTCCTATATGTGTATCTTTTAAAGCGGGTATGTGCGTTATATTCCCTTTTTCCGGAACTCGCGAGAGAGTGAGAGCTTTGAATTAGGTTCTCGATTCTTTATACGAGGCAAATTCATATTGCAGCTTCGGTTCTCGTAAAAGTTATTAACGATGGTCGAGAACTTTGTACGGCGACACTCGAAAAGACACAGTTTCCTATACAATATTCAGCAGAGTACAGGAAGAACATGGAAAGGCAGTTCGCGCGAGTATTATTTGTTTGATCGCAATCATTAGGTATGAGAGAAAGAGAGGGAGATAGACAAGCAAAGTCCGCAACTTTCGGGGAGGGAAACAACAAATCTTTAGATAACGGTATACGCGACCGGCTGCAAGTCCATAAGACCTGGCGGCTACAACTTTATGATTACCGTCGGGATAACTTTACGATGAGAAAGAAGTTGGCCCGCGCGCGCGCGCGCAACTTTGCCTCCTTCTCTTCTCTCTTCTTCTTCTTCTTCGTGCTCTTATATATTTTTCCCGAGCTGTTCGTCCTCCTGTGTTTCATTTCCGAACAAGCCTCGACTGCTCGCTTCGGAAAAGTGGCACTCTCGCGCGGAGATCGTGCGATAGCGATAAGAAAAAAAAAGACGTCTATATGTATACATATATAGTATCACAGCTTTACAGAGAGCCGCTTGGAGGGGAAGGAATTTATGTAGGTAGCACGTAGGAACCATAACCGATAATTGAGGATCCGAAAATCGCTTAGCGTATACCGGCGCCGCCGCCGGCCTTTACTCCCTTGGCGCGAAACGACGGATAAATCCGCCGACTAAAAGGCCTCGATCTTGCCGCCGCGGCCGAGCATTAGACATTATGGCGGTTTAATGCTCGTTATCGAATATTTATAGCGCCCTCGAGTCTCCTGTAGCCTCTCGTGATACATGCATGCGGCTGTTCTGGAAGGAATGAAGAGCTGAGAGAGAATAAATGACGTATATAATATCTGTTGGTCGGATAGCGCAATTTCACGAAATTTTATCAGACACGGCCACACTTTGATGGCTCTACTTTCCCAGAGGTGGACTTATCGTTATTCACTTATATATATATTACGAAGCGGGATATACTGGGAGGTGCGGCTGACTTTTTGGGGAGGGTTTGCCGGAAGATGGCCGCGGGTGGAATGTGTTTTTGAGATTGTATTAGTTTTTGTATATAGGGGGCTTCTAGAAATATGCCAAGGCTCGTGTTTTACATTTCTATAGAGATGGGTGTATAATACTGTGATGTGCTACAAACTTGTTCACGGGAGATTGTAAATTTGTTTGTTTCAGGTTCGAGCATACAGTTTTAACGAGAGTAAACAACATTTTATTCGATACGACCGTTCTCCCCCTCATGTTGTCATGTAAATTCAACAAAGCTTATTTTCAAAGCTGACGTATAAAGTCTGTATGCGCATAAACAAACGGAGACAATATTTGCTGAGTTTCGCAGAGCGAACGCACTCACACTATCGTCAACGGAAAATATATTCACACACCGTACAAGACACGATGAAAGAAAAAAATATCCATATATGTAATCATCAGTCCTCGAAAATTCACGCCTATTCTCGCGAAATCGGCAATTACGTCGTCTCCCTCGTCGGCGAGTTCCGTGACTCCGCGACGCCGCTTTGCAGCGCGTGCTATCGTTACATCAATGCTGGAAGACAATTAAAACTTTACGTGTACGCGAAACTCCTCTCTCTCTCTCTCTCTCTCCGTAATACGTTAGATTGTTTGCGCCGCCTCGCCAAATTCCTCCTCCGCTATTCTGTTCTCTCTATCTCTCTCTCTCTCGCTTATAACTATACACGCGTCGCGCTTATAATACCTCTCCCCGGTTTCCTTAATTGGACGTTTTGCTCGCGAGCAATGTAAATCTTAGGTCCGGCAGGGCTGCAAGGAGATAATACTAATTAGACGCTTGTCTGAACGCGCGCGAGCGCGGCGATATCAAGATGACGCTGCAGTGTATATATATATACACAGCAAACTGCGCAGCTCTATTATACTTATTATGACGCGGATTAATCCCCCGGTGTCCTCTCTCTCTCTATTTCCGCGTGTAAACGTTGCCGGTTCCTCTTCTATTCTTTCCAACTATACAGCCAGAAATTACTCTCTGCTTTCGCTACGCGCACTTTGCTTTTCGATGACTCACTCGCTAGTCTCTAATCCCCGATGCCAACGAGAGTAGAGGGACAGAGGAGAAAAAAAATTACACGTGCCGGAGAGAGGGTGTCGCATGATTCCCGTAATCCTCGTGAGAGAGAATGACAGCCCTCACTAATACTGCGCTATCGATTACCCTCGGGCATCAGCAACACGAGACAGAGAAGAGGAAAAAATAACGGATGTGGAAAGTGGAGTGACTACAACGCGCGCCGATGGTCATCGGAGAGAAAGAAACATGGAAATAATCCTCTTTTTACACAGAAAAAAAGAGAGTGCCAAGATGAGGAGGGGGCGTATTATATAGTCTCCGGAAGGTATTCGGAAAATCCAATTACCCGAGAGAGCACTCTACTATCTCTCCGTGCAATTTGCGATGCATTCCCGCAGTCGGGGCTCCGCAAGCCGCGACAGAATCCCGCCGCGCGCTGCCTCTGCGGTCGGAATCACACGGAGTATTTGTTATTTCGGATGCCGAATGTTGTAATGCGGCTTGTTTAAAAGAGAGGAGAGCTGCAGACGTCGAGTCTTCTTGCATAGCTATGTGTACTGCTGCTACTATACTCGTGATGATGCTAGTGTCGAAGTGTTTACACGTGGATGTGGCTGGAATTAGGGATTGTCGTGTTTGAGAAAAATTTATATTGAAAGTTAAACGAGTTCCTTTATACAATATTACTGGACGTGCCGCCGACAAGCCGTAAAATTAACCGATTGCATTGTTTATGAAAGTTTGAATATTCAAAGCGAGCTTATTTTCCTACGGAGTTCTGCGTGTTCCCGAATATACCAACAGCCTACTTAAATATTTAAGGCAATCGCCGAGCGTTTCAAACACGCAGGAAACATAATTCGTTGGTTGGAAATAGTTTTTAAAAAAATAAGCAAGCTCTGCATGGATGTCTGCAGTAAAAACACATACTGATTTTCTCGGTGCAGAAACAATGTTAGAGCAATAACTCATATTCGATATCTAAAAAAGAACAAAAGTATCGCGCGTTGCCCTGCATATGCGCATAAATAGGACGAAACATTGTTTATGCATGCACATCTGCAGTTTTGAACGTGTATATCTCTTGGAAAAGGAATCCAATCCAATACATTATTCCAGAACGATCGACACTCGTCATAAATCGCTGCTGTATATTAGATTACCTCCTGACGCGAGTCTGCGCGTCATCTCGTCGCGGAAAATCCGAAAGAGAGGAAAAGACACTGACAACAGAGTAGAGAACCGTGTGCGCAGCGAATTATTAACGCGACAACAACCCGACAAACTGCAACTTCTATATTTATATCCTCGTCGTCGATGCGCTCGATAACGTCGCAGCTCATTTTTTTTTCTTCTTTTTATATAAAGCTACTTTGGCTAACTCCGGGATGAATTTCGAGAAGTTAAAAAAGCTAATTCTCGATTATCAGTTTCAGAAGAAATTCAATTATACCCACGGCGACTCGTCCTATCTCTTTTTTTTTTTTTTTAATGGAAAAGTACTTTAACCGCTGCTGCTTCTTCAAACTTGACGTTTCCAGCAGACGGCGTTTCAAAAAATTAGAGAGGAAAAAAGAGCTTACCCGACGGAGAGAAAGAGAGAGTGTATACTCGCGAGAGGATGAATTTCCGGGGTAATTAGCGCGATTGAATCGTTAATATTTTATCTCGCGGTTCCCTCGACTGCATGTCGATAATTTCAATCTCTTTATATTTTGAGCGAAACCCGGATACATCGCGAGTAAAATTAGTGCGGTTACGCGTTCAATTATATTACGCGATTTTTCCGAATCAAAACACAAATTAATAATAATAATCCATCACCATCAGAGTACACACGCACACAGATGCATCTCGAGAGATCACTAATGCGCTCATACTACATGCCAGCAAGTATACACACGTGCGTTCGAAATTTCTTGCGTTCCATTCATACCGATTTCCCAATTAGGTCGCGAGCGGGGGCGTGTATATATAGCAACGGTGGCAGACCGCGGCTATACTCTCTCCATTTGCGCGCGCGCGCGCGCACTTTGGCCAGCCTCCGGTTTCAATTCGCGAGAGAGAGAGAGGCTGGCTAGCCGTCATTGACCTCTGCTCGATAAAGTGTTCCGTAAACGCAAGCACGCACGTACGTTCTATTCTATGCTCTCTCTTGTGAGCGCAGGATGTGTTGACGCTGTAATTTAGGTCGTTTACAACTCTCCACTTCGCTGATGCGTGTGTGTATGTATGTATGTATGTATATGGAGGGGATGGTGTGTGCTGAGTGAGACTCTTCGGCGAGAGCAGCGGCCGCCGACAGCAGCAGCAGCGTCATTAGCATTATGGATTGAGCGAGTGAATGCGAGGCGTGCTGCTGCACTATGTGCGTGTGTTACGACTGACTGAAGGTGTGTATTTGAATTTATATAGCTTAAAATATCGCGTTAAATAGAATATATAGGTAGAATTATGTATAGCTTCGAATATGCGGCGGCGTTTATCTTATCGGTCACAACATCCTGCAACACAACCACCGGAAACGTATATTATAAGAGCACAAAAACAAAGCCGCACATAATAATCAGCCACGGAGAAAAATGAAAATCCACACTCCAAAAGCATTAAACGCGAATTCGCCGACCGCAGCTAATACACACGCGATGCGCTAATGGGAATTATGTAGAGTCCCGAGCAAACAGCAGTGGCAGAATTGATCCAAGTTACGTGAACGCACAGCCAGGTGTATGTGTGTGTATATACATATATATACCAGCCCTTCTGCGGGTGGCTGGAACATTATCAAGAAGCAACTGCGCTCTCGCCACTGGCGACACGTGTGCAGCAACGTTCGCGCAAGAGAGAGAGAGAGAGAGTTAATGCTCGTTTGTTTGACCCGAAAGCTCGGCGCGATTACTATGAATTCCCGGCTGCATCTCATGTATACAAATCTCGGCTCGTTTGTAGGACTATACGCGTTTGTGTATATATAGAATCTCTCTCGTGCTGAGAAGCTTGGGAAAGTAGCAATTTCAGCGAGTTATCCCCCCATTGTTATATTCCGACTGTTGTCACGACGACTGCACGTTTTTCAGCGAATAAGGAAACATCGCTCTCGATGGATACATCCGAGACAATACAAGAAGCTGATGCAAGCCTTTCTTATTTCTATGACAACTGCCGCTCGGGACGATGGGAAAATTGAAAAGTTGCGCGATAGGTATATTTTCATTTTTTTGTAGGAACTTTTTGGTGAAAGCTCCTTTTGCACATGCATTTAATAATTTTCGAGGAGATATACGAGTAGTGGATGGTAGAGTTAAATATGAAGATCACAACCGTGAGCAATCGTGTCGAAAGCTCGTCAAACAGACCGGTTAAAAGATTACACGGGACTGCTCTTCTTCATTCTCCTGATGCGCTTTTGATGAAAATGAGTTACTGCGTGGAACTCGTTATGTATTCAATTAGTACCCCTTTTTTCGACGACGGAAGGCAAACACACTCGGCTGTGCTAACCTTTCACAGTAGCGGCTCTGAGGGTTTTCACGAAAATTAAACTCGTTTCGTATATGATGTATATTAAAGCGAATCGATTAAAAACATTCGCATACACGTGTTACTGAGTTCACTGATATAAATAAGTCTTCAGTATTTATAAATATTGCCAAAGTAAAGAGCAAAAACGTTTTCCCATCAAAATGCACTTCAAGCCCATCACTCGCACCTACGTGCAGAGACCGCGAAATAGCTATATACACACAGACACATAGAGGGGGGGGGGCGTAAAGGCAAGTCCTGCAAAGTGTCCTCTCCGCACACAAGTGGCCGGATTACGCGCTAGATTCCTCCCTCTCCGGTCTCTGCGGTACGGCCACATTTCCACGGAGGACAAGTCGGCGACGGCTCGCGGTCGAGTGTCGGGGGAAGTTGGCCCCACCCGCTACCACCAGCTGTCCCGATAATGTCGGTTAATATCGCGAAAATGGTAATTAATACTCGCGAGGGAGGCTAATTTCTCGCGCTGCGGTTTAACTTGCGCGACCGTCCAATTTACGAGCTTCTCTCGCACATAACTTTCGGTACGTTGCAAGTGCGCAGGGAAATCCTAATGTGTTCCCTTGATTTCCCTCAAGGTTTCTTCTTCGTCGATTAGGTGTATACCGAGGGGCTCGCTCGCTCGTCCGACCTTCGTTATTTATATTTGGTGTGGGAGTATAGCTACCACCCCTCTCTCTTCTGTTTCCGATGGGGAGAGTATATAACTGAATAACCCTCGGGTAGTGTCCTTGTTGTTTGAGGGGCAAATATTTGGAGGGACGAAGGGTGCTGGAAACTCTCTGGACCCTATTCGCGGTACGCTGACATAATTAAAACAAGTGTGTCAGTATCGGTATAGACGTCAAATTGAAGAGATGGTTCGTGGAAAAGCCCGACGAAATGCAACTATAGAGAATTACAGTCGTTTTTCCTTTTCGAGGAATAACAACAACTCGACTCTCGTAAATCGGCAAAGTGAATTTCGAAATAAACACGAGAGAGAGAGAGAGAGAGAGAGAGTAATAAATCCAAGCGCTTTCCATCAAAATTTTAATGTTATACCCAGCCGTAAAAAGAATATCAAACGAACTTCGTTATAGGAGCTAGAAAAAAAGTTAAATTGCTTTTTTGCAAAATTGATTCCCAGCGCTCGGTTAGTGTATACACGCACACGCAGTTCTCTCTTCCTCTTCCATCATCGTATGCCGCACAGCTCGACTCGTAAATCGCGAGAGTAAATTTCGAAGCAAATACAAGCCGAGCGAAATGAATAAAAAAAAAAGAAAAAAGAAAATAAGAGAAGCAGAAAGAGAGAGTGAGTTGACTTACCAAGGGTCTCGAGGATCTGGCAGTGATCGGTGAACGGAAATCAAATCGCTGGCGTACTGATTGAAAGCATTGTTGATCCATCCGTCGTCCACCAGTTTCTTGATTTCCGTCGTCAGATTCGTCGGTAGGATAACAGGTCTACCCATTTCACCTGGAGCCGACGTGTCTTGATCCCTCGGCGCTACCAGTACTCCGCCGCCTATATTTTCAAATTGGAAAAGGTCAAAATGAAACGTTGGCCACCTTTGTTGGAAATTTTATCGAAAATATTTCTGCGGTGAGGTATTTTTTTTTTTTTTCAACTCGACAGATTGATGGAGTTTATGAATAAATCGCGATCGTTGCTATACGCTGTACAATAAATATTTTAAAAGAATTTTTTACAATACGAAGCGATGAAAAAATTTCAAATGTCATTTAGCGTTTGGTCTATTATATACGAATTTTCCAAATAAAGTTAAATACTGAATAAACGACGAACGCAATAGCGACGCCCTTTTTTCGAAATAAAAGTTTATATTTAAGCCAGACACACATGGTTTGCTCCGAATAAATATTAGCTGGAGAAAAGTTCAATCGAACAAACAGAGCGCATCGAACTCGGTGTGTCTATATATACCTGATATGCTATTTACAGAAAAAAAACTTTCTTTTGCACAACAAGACTACATTTAAAAAAAAAGAAAATCAACTCACCTTGCTCGGGTCCAGCCTGGTTAATCTTAGGCTTGCTAGCTCCATTACCCTGAGTCTCCCTCTTGACGGACTGCGCCATAGGCGGTACGAAGCCATTGGCCATCTGAGGCGCGGCTACCGGCTGTTGCTGCTGCTGTACAACCTGCTGTAGTCCCTGATCCGCGGCAGCCACTGCAGCTCTATCCTCCGTATAGAGAAGGAAACAGACGGTCAGCCAAACAGCTCCGGCCAAGATCGCAACCTTGAGCCAGAGGCTGCGTCGCCGCGGAAACGCCATCATCTATGCTGCTGTCGTTTTTTTTCCCCTTTCTGTCTCTCACTCTCAAATATACAATATGCACCCGATCCGACGAGGACTCGATCGATTTTCGTTTTTCCCTCGATTGCAGATGTGTTATCTCAGCGACATGTCCCGCTATCTACTTGTCGTGGGCGTCGAGGACCTCAGGCGTGAGAATCGGCTCTTCGCGGCGATACTCCATTCCTCCTCCAACGGCTCATCTAATCACTTCTATATATACTGCACCTGAAACATCGAATGAAGGCGATTTCCATTAGGTGTTTAAGCTAGTGTGAAATCGCTGTATACGAGAAAACGAAATATACATATATAAGAGCGACAAGCAGTGCGGCTATCGACGTGCGAGGGATAACGAGAGGGGAATTCCGTTTCCCGGATGTCCGCACGTCTCTCACTCTAGTCGTCGTCGTCTCTTTGCGAGACTGATAGAGAGACGGTATGTGTGCGTGTTATCGGCTCTGCTCTCTTTAGACACACGACGATTCTTTTTCTCGGCTCGGCAGAGAGAGGATTGAGTGATTCGAGTTATTTACACCTAATTTCGACTATAATGGTCTCTTCCGGATGTGATTTTGTTATACACGCCTGGTATTTTAAAACAAAATTACAAACAAAATTCACAGAGAGTCCAATTTCACCGCACAAAGGCCGTATATGGGAAATGAAAATACCGCACGCTTTTGATTATAATCAACGCCGCAACAACACACCCCCGCACACGCAGAGAGAGTCTCGATTTTTTTCCTGTCAGCGTCGCGAGTTGATGATATTCAATTTTGTCACTATATAGCATCGGCCGCTTTATTTGATTTCTCACTTATCAGCAATTGCGCGCGGCTCAAGAGCAAACAGAGGACGCGCACACGACAGATAACGAGAGGCGACACATAAACGATCGATGAACGAAAATCATCGCAGAGACTACGTGTCTCTTCGATCAATCACTCGATGATAAAAGCGAGACTATTCGTCGTGTGTTATAGGTGTGCAATCTGATTTTTTTTTCTTTCAAACATACATAACAATCGCGAGATGTGTGTGTGTGTGTGGCAGCGGACAAACTGATCTAATGCATAATTCAAGGCATTAGCCGATGCGCGCTGCAGCAACGTGTTCTCGATATATCGGCGAAATTATCGCAGCAGAGGCTGGGGGAGAGAAAACAAAACTCCATCCGGCCAATCACAAATATTTCAGCGTCCGCACTCGCGGCCGGCTACAAATCCTCTCGGAAAACAAGCGCTGCCGGAAAAGCAATAAAACGCCGCTGCGCGCACAATATCGCGCTCTCTCTATATATGCGTATATACGAAGAGACAACTCGAAAAAAAGCCGGCACTCACTTTTCCCGCAGCAAACAGACGCGAAAAAGTGTGTTCGATTCGAAATTCCGACAACATACGCCGCCGGAGTGAAAATTCCCGTGTAAAAACAGAGATCGCAGTAGTATATAATATACAACAGAATCCGACGCGCGATAATGTCGGCTGTTAAAAGCCTTGACAATGAAAAGCACTACTTGCCTCATCTGTGCATGTATGTATATATGGTACACCTACTTTATGCACACAGAGAGGCAATAAAGAGTTAAACGCGCCAACCGCTAATGGAGTAATGGACATTCCCGTCCCGCGAGGAGACACTCGCTGGACGCCGGCCAAATAAGTGGCCACCTCTACAATTCCATAACGTCATGTTCTCCTCCCGTATATAACACACAGTCGTCGCATCACGACTACTGCTCTTATACCTACAGAGATACACACATGTGTATAGATCATCTGAGCAGCTTTGTTCGAGAGGCTAATTGCGCTAACCCTCTTCCGTCCCCGAGTTCGTATCTAGATCGGCAAACGTACACGGCTCAGGCAATGGATTTTTATCCGGAAAGACGTATGTGCCAGAAACTCTCGACACCGGTGCTCTCTCGATCGAGGGCCATGGCCCGGAAAATCGAGGCGCGCTAACGTGGAAAAGCTGCTGCTGCTGCTATACTTTCAGGAGAAAGAGAGAAATCGTGGATGGAAAAAGAAACGACGCTACGGCTGCGGTGAGAAATATTTATAAGCTACCGCCGAGACTGCTCTCGCTGTGTATATATGGGGATTATGCCGAGTAGTTTTTCCTGCTTTTTGTTGCGCGCGCGCTCGGAATTATAAGCGCGAGAGAGAGAGAGAGAGAGAGAGAGCTTGCGGAAAATGAAGGAGTTTTTCTTGCGGTCTTGGCTATGTAAATTCTCAGGGCTTTTAAGAGCTACGCCGAGATTACGCGCTTTTTAGCGCTGTGTAATCGCCTCTCACTCTCTCTGTATAGTAATAACAGATTTTTAATGGAGATTTTCGCGAAGATATTTATCGTTGTTATAATTATAGCAATAAAAAATAGAATAAAATCAATAACAGAGTTATACAATATGAAATATTGAAAATTCGAAGCAGTATAGAGAGCTCAAGGCGATTCCCTGCAGCTGATGCTAATCAAATTCGTCGAGCGATTCACGCTCGGTTTGCCACAGCGGCGGGCCGCGCGTTAATTAATTTCGGCCAAATTACCGGGACCGCCACCGCCGAGAGGGTCCGGCCCGGATATATCGCAAAGCCATCTCTCGCTCGTTCGAATTAAAGCCTCGATTTCCCACCACCACTACTTCCGCATGTACTCTTCTTCTTCTTCTTCTTCTGCTTCGTCGCGAGTCTAGTGGCATATACGATTCTACTACGAAGACGGGTACTTGTACACGCACCGACGCGACGCGAGTATACTATATAGAGGGGTGGAATGTAATTTTCACCGAGCTTGCGCAAGTATTACTATATACTACTGTGCTGTTTTCCCTTTTATTATACGAGAGAGCTTTGCGATTAATTATTTTTTTTCAATTTTAATTGAACGCTCGTTTTAGCCCCCGGAATGCAAAAGGAGATCGAATATTCCGCGGTAAAATTATGGTCGAGTGTATTTAAAAAAAAATCCGAATAATTCTATTATGTCACTCGAAACAAAGCATCAATCGCATATATTTCGCGAGGGGGTAAATCGAAAACAAAACTCGTCGTAAAATCACTTTTAATTCCTTCAATTACCTCGGAGAGTAGTATATATACGGCGCAGCAATTCCCATTTTTCCGCTGGAAGCGAATTCCATTAAGAGCACTCTGCGCGAAAATTTTTAACGCGGGGGATGGTATATAGTACTGCTGAAAAATTAAAGCTTCGCTCGCGCGCATCATCGAGTGCTTTCCTATAGCTGTGTGTATCTGTGTGTGTGTGTTTAAAAGCTTTTCACAGTACATATACGACACACAAGTGTCTCTCGAGAATCTCAGAGGTGCGACAATCGCAAGCACTCTCATACGCATTGCAGCCGCACCACAGGATGAATTACCAATGGAGCCTCTCTTGGAGTAACGCAGTGAAACAAGCATCGAAACGAAATATGTATATATATAGGAGGTTAGACGGCGGATTAAACATTCGCGGGCGAACCGGTAAATACGTTACGCTGGCCCAAAGGGATGAATTAATTATCCCGCGTACAATGCGGCATCCATTCGAACAACCAGAGACAGAGGCATATGTGCAAGAGAGAGAGAGAGGTAAAATGCATTAACGTCGTGTATAATTCAGAGGCGGGTCGAGCTCGGCGGCGGCGTCATTTTTAATCACGTCACTCGCGTGTGTACATGCGCGCGCGCAACAGTGACGAACTATCCATCCGGTCGAATCAGATCATCGCGCACATTGTGTGCGTGTATTCGTTGGATGAAAGAGAAAAATCCGGTGGGTGGGTTTATACATGGGACTCGGTGATGCGGAAATTGATGCAGCGACTTTTACGGCTTGATTTTCGTGCGGGATATAGAGACGAATTGGGGATGTAATAACTCATTTTAATCAACGAGTGTATTGAGATTTTGATGCGAAGTGCGAAAGAAGTCCGCTTGGATTATATCGGTGAAAAGAAGATTTTTCGGTGAGATGGTTTTAGTTTTCGTGGAAATGTGCGGTTCATGGAAAATTAAAATAACGTATACGCACGCTGCAGCAGAGCTTTCTGAGGGATTATCAAAGGTTTATGTACGTATGTATGTATTGAAGTTATATTTTGGATAAAGTAATAAGTTTTTCAAAAATGCTTTTTTCTTCAAAAATAATCATTTTCTTCCATTTGCACGACAGTATCCAAAATGTAGACCAATATTCTTAAAGTACATTTGATTTCCCTTTAAATTATGTATTATTTTGAAACTTCTCACACGTTATTTTTCACTTAAAAATGCGGATTTAAAAAAGTATAGTTATAGATCCGAATTCAAGTTTTTAAGGTGAAAATGCGGATTAAAAGACTCTGCTTAAACTTTAAAAACTGTGATTTCTAAAGATATATAAAATAATAGTATGTGTGACATTTTGTATTAATCTAAGGGGGGTTCATGAAAAGTGCATATTTAAAGCTTTCAAGTCAATGCGTTTCTTTCACGGATTACCAATATACAGCATACACATATTTAGTTAGGCGCTTTTTTTGTTGATATAAGCGATTTATGAAATATATACAAATGTCAAAGTATCAAAAGCAACGTTGCTTTCATGGAATACTTTTCAACGAGCCAATGCTTTACAATTATTTATCGGACATTGCGCGATTACGTATAAAAACGAAACCTGCCAACAAGCGAGCATTGAAAATTTAAAAAACTGCATGATGCGAAAAATCAAAGTTCAAAAACGCGCGAACAAAGAAGCCGGACGGACCCGTATATATAAAAAGTAGGTTATGAAGGGCGAATAATGAGCACTCCCGCACCTCCACAGATAAGCAGCAGAGCAAGTCACCCTTTAGAAACCAGTTTTTTCCTAGTTCAGAAGGGGTCGCTCCCTTCGCTCCCGCTCACACGCGGGAGCAATTAAAGCGAGTATATATATACAGTTCTCTCTCTCTCTCTCTCTCTCTCTCTCTCACACGCGCTGGCCCTACACTCCCGGACGGAAAACTTTCATATGAATGGCTTTCATTACCTCGCGCGGACTTATTAAAGGCACCTTCGCGCGCGAGAGCACGCGGTATTAATATCACGTGACGCTGCTGCTGGGGGGGGGGGTTTGTTGTCGTGCCTAGGCTCTTCTTCCTCTCTCTCTCCCTCAGGCTCTCTCTCTCTCTCGTCGACCATAATGTGACGACCAAGCCGTTCTCTTCTCGCCTCTATATATATCCCATCCCCATCTTCTTCTTCTTTCCTCCTGTACGCTTAAGCTCGGCCCTGGGAAATTACGACCTGACACACGGGATAGAGAGGAAGGGAGGTTAGGTGCGGCCATATAGACCTTTCCGCTATTTTTCGGCTGCAGGGGTAAGAGAGCAATTTTAAGCGAGAGTCTGCCTGTAATATATAATACACATGTATTTTTATCGGGCTGCTTTAGCACATCCCGAAGGGCCTCTCCTCTCGGCGCAGCCGGCAATTTTCTATCTCGAGTTATTGCGTGAGTGGCGCCCCCTTTCACGTCGGATACAAAAATTTTTTCGATAACTCTCGCGCAGCGCGCGCTGCCGTGTACAAAGAGCTTTCTTTATATACACACACACTGCCATGTGTGTGTGTGTGGAGGCAGCGGAGCTGAAACTGCAAAACTTTTCTCGGGGAGAGTGAGACGCGCACATGCTTTATCGCTTCGGAAAATATAAGGCATTAGGAGTTTGGGGTCATTCGTCGGAGATAAGCATCAGGATTGTGTATCCGTGCTTCATATACATAGTGATGTGGTAGATTTTAATTGAGGCTTTAAAATGAAATTTGAAAATGGAATTTGTGCAGGCTGATGCATATATCAAAGTTTGAAATTACTACAGTGCCTGCAGACGCGCGTTCTAGTTATCATATTTTCTCTGTTTTCTTTTTTTTTAAATAAAAATCATCACGTTTCGATAAAAATATACCGATTTTTAGCAGAGCCATTAACGTTCATTATGTAGCAAGAGAGAGGAGCTGAAAAATTGAGATACGCTTGAATTTTGTTCAGTAACGGGTATTATATTCGTAGGTTCGCGAGAAATTACGCAATCAAAAATACAAAGCTGGACGAGATGTGAAAACACTGCGCCAGCTGACTTGCTTTCCGCGGATTATCTCCAAATCGCGAATACTGAACTGCAACGAAAATAAATAAACGTCACAGCCGCTCAACGGAACATCGACGGCGTTAAATATTCATGGAAGAAATAATTCTCTTCCACTGATTATCCGCACGAGCGCGACTAAATGTACCCGTTATAACTTGTAATCTTTTCCGCTCGAGTGTCCCATTACCGTGTAATCCTCTTTACCTATCGTGTATATATACACATAGAAAACTCAAAGACTCTCGCGTTACGCGTATAATATACCTACTAAATTTCGAACCTCTGATCAGCAGACTATAATCGCGTGTTCACAACACTGCGGTAGAGTAAAAAGAGAAAAAAAATCCAAAACGATAGTACGTACCGCAAAAAGTACTTTGCTCGTGTAAACCGCATATAGCGCGCGCCAAATCGCTATGTCCCCTTTTCCCCCTTCATATAACCACGATTGCAATCTCCCACTATACGATATGAAATAACAATAACAGAACCGCTGCCAGCGATGAGCGTGTCAAGTGGAACGTGGGCGTCTGCAGTAGCAATAAGTGTCCACAGACGTCGCCTGTAGAGACAGTAGTCCGTGCTGCCACATGGCTCTCTCTCTCTCTCTGATGTCTCTCCGCTCATTCGATAGAATATAATATATATAACTGCAGCTGTGCACCGGGTTCAATTACACTCGTTCGTTCATTGAAAAGTCTCTCGCAGAGTTCTGCCATATATACATGAACACAGCGTTATTACCCTATACAGGCAGGTAGGTAGTCGTAAATCCCGGGAGTGGCTGCTCCTTAGCTGTAAGCTAAGCAATATGCAGCGGCGGAAGGTAAGCGCCGCCGTGTGTATAATCCGTGATGCTGCTGCTGCAGCAGCCGAGAACTCTTGGACCGTGAGATTGGAGGCGAAGTAGGAGAGAGAGAGAGAGGGACTTTGTAACGAGCAGAGCGTGTAGTCTGCGCCGCTGCTCTTTGGAATCGTGACTGCGCGAGAAAATGGGACTAGTGCTCCCTTCTTCTTCTGCTTCTTCTTCGTGATACTGTAGCAGCAGCAGCAGCAGCAGTGGAGATTGCGTGTATAAGCGCGCGCAGGTCTTATAGTCGATCTATCGAGTGCAGTAATTATTAGCCTGATGCTGGTAGTGATTTTTCGTTGGTTTTACCGGAGGTTATTTGCAATCCGTGTTGTTAACGCGCAAGGGGGGATTTTTTATTTTAATAATATAATGTTCTTCGTAAGCTCGTCTAAAATTACAGGTGATCGATAAGGATCCGTTAGTTTCGAATAAACAGGAAATTTAATATCGAGCTCACCGGAAGAAGCTCTTCGCTATACATCTCCTCGTTAATTTCGAAACGCTTCTGTGTGCAGTATATATGAAGGAAAACTGATTTCGCCGGTGTATAAACTCTAGTCCATTTTTTTTTTCGTCGATCGAGTTTGCTAGAGCTAAAATCCAATTAATTCCTTAAAAAACATTTCGCAGATTTTTACTTTCGGTGTTCGCCCGTTACGAGAATCTCCGCGTTGACGAACGCCTGTATCTTCGTTGCAGGTGTATATTGACACTGTAACGCAAACGCGTCCGGCAAAATTTCAAAATCCCCGCGTTTAGTATACATCTATATATTTAGCAAGTAGTAAAAGCCGCTGCTGTATGTGTGTCAAAGGTATCGTCGAAAAATCCCAATCGCGCAGAGAGTTGAAGCAAAAAGCCAACAGCTCCCCCCGCAACTGCAATCTCTACTGCTGTGTGGCGCAGATTAATCGCGCGCGCAAAGACGAATAGCTCGATGTTCAGCGCGATAAAATCCTGCAGTAGAGAACGACACGCATCGGACAATCGCGCGCACAGGGAAAACAAGCATAGCGCTCGTCGCGTGACGGATGAAATCGTCTTTGGGGCACTTTTTCAGAGCGAGCGTTCTCCGCAATATATCGAGAGCAGTATAGCAGTGTGTCTCTCTCTCTCTCGGACGAGCATCACATGTACACACGCAGAGAAAGAGCCAGGCGTTCGAGCGCGAGGTCAATAGCCTGCGCCGCCGGCAAAACTGGTTTAGCAAAGGCCGCGTATCTGGATCTCTCGAAGCGAAGCTGCTGCTGCTGTTGCTTCAGTGGAACAGCTCCGCAGGGGAGACGCGGTGTGTGTGTGTGTGTGTGTGTGTGTGTGTGTGTGTGTGTGTGTGTGTGTGTGTGTGTGTGTGTG